>CM055850.1:24710204-24767704 GCA_029490765.1 Euthynnus affinis | reverse complement strand
AAACATTAGTCACACTAAACTTATTATGAATTTGTTTTTGTGCCCAATATTAAGTTCTCAGGTTTGGAGGTCACCACCACAATATTCAAAATCATGAATAAGTTGAAATGAGAAAGTGATTATTAATATATTAAAATGTCCAGGTATGTTGAACATCATTTTATTCTGCTCTCCAAAATGTTAACCTCATGACATCTCTAGCACTGTTTTATAAAGCTTCTTCAGAATATGCAAGCTCATTGTGTTTGAAGATATCCTGTTGGGTCCTCCAGGGATCTGCTTCTCTTTTCCATCTGTATGATACATGTTGCCCTTAGAGCATGTTATTCACAATCACAATCAAAAGACTTAGAGTGGCTGATGTTACTTGAGACTGTTTATCCTTCAGGCAATAATCAATTGGACAAATCCTACAAAAGTATACGGTATAGTAAATGCTGTACAGTTCGTCAGCAGAACAAATCTCACCCTAACATATGCAATATACTGAATTCAACACTCCACCACAAGTAAACCTTTAATAATGTTCAATTGTTAATGAACAAATTACTAAAAGTTTCCAGTTTGTTTTGTTTTTAAATGGCACAGTATATTCAGAATGAGGTGTTTACATGACGCAATCTTATTTTCACTGGGCTTTGATTCAAATTAGAGAGACAATCTGCCTCCTGTCATAACAATATTTTTTAACCTGCCTGTGAAAAGGGGGTATATTATGCTATTCTATGCTTTATATACTGTTATGATGTTGAATAATGTTGCAAACATGGTCAAAGGCCTCTGGAGCCAGCAGACGTCTGCCAAGGGGCAGCTTCCAAGAGCTGGCCTGTTTCAGACAGATGCTGAACTAAAGGGTCAGTATGAGATACTTAAGGAGTTTTTTTTAACTGTAAATCATGCAAAGATATTTCATTAGAGCCCCAGATTGAAAATATAGACCTTGAAATGTGCATACTATGTAACCTTCAAGAAATCTTACTGGCGCGACTCAGTTTGACACTGAGCAAATACAGTTTGACACAGCCTTGTGTGTTCTTGTGCTTGTGCACTGTACTTGTAAATGTCCTTATATGAGTGTATTTCTTGCTTAATTTTTGTGACATTTTTCAGTAACAATGTGATTATTCTAGTCCTAACCATGCTGTTTCTCTGTTGCCTATAGACAGCTGTCTATGAGTGCTGCGAGCAGCATGATTCAATACATCAGGGAAGTTCCTGCAGCTGTGCAACTCCCAAGGTAATAACATCAAGAGCTTCACTCCGATTTGCGCTATCAAAGCAACTGGAGAGAGGCATGTATCCTGGCCATCACGAAGACCTGGTGTCAGGACTATATTCCTGACACTGAAGCTACAGAGTACAGCTACACTCTCATCAGCTGAGACAGGGACCTGGCAGTTACATTATGGAGGAGGAGTCAACCTGGTCTTGAAAAGTTCATGGTACAACAATATCTTGTTGAGAGACACCATCTGTACATCTGACATAAAACTGCTTTGTGTGTCATTGCACCCCTCATTCTTACCTAGAGAATTCCCACAATTTTTCTTTACGATGATGTATGCCCTGCCTATGGTTAATGTGTCAACAGCACCGATAACAAATGCATGCTGGGCAAATGTCTCTGTAATTTTTATCAGTATGTCGAATGTCCCATCCGCAGAAACAAAACTCTTAATCTTTGTTATAACATTATTCCCAATGCCTACTCTGTCATTGTGAAACCTGCGTTAGGAAGTTCTGACCACAATGTTGTGTACCTAAGACCCATAAGCGCCTCCAAAAGCAGGAGAAACCTGTACACAGAACCGTAAAAGTCTGGGATGAAGATAGCACCATTAAAATACGAGGGTGATTTGACTGCAGCTGACCTGATTTAAATGAGCTAGTTGATGTTGTTTCATGTTACATGAACTTCTCATACCGCCAAAATCATATTGATTGTTCCCTAACAATAAACCTTGAGTATGCAAAAAGCCTCCTTGACATAAAGAGATAAATATTTTCAAGAAGGGATGTGCAGGAACTGAAGAGCATTCAAAAAGACATTAAAAGACAGCTCAAGGTGGATAAAAAACTGTTCAAGTACAAGGTGGAGATTACTATTGCCGCAGGGAACTCCAGAGTGGCATGGAAAGGAATTAAAACTGACTATGGGAGCTCTTAAAAGCAAAGCAATGCAGGACACTTACACAGAAGAGAATGATAGCTACACTTTGGCTAATGATTTTAACTCCTTTTTGCCAGATTTGAAGCTGACCACATTTCAACCTCCCCAGTACAAGTATTCAAAGATGAATTGAAAGGTGATCAGATCTGTATCTTACTGCAGGATGTACAAAGGGTTTTTAAGGCTGTAAAGCTTACAAAAGTCCAGTACCCAACAAAATCACCCGTTGAGTATTAAAACATTGTTCCCACCAGCTGACAGCTATATTTACATTGATCTTCCAAAAATCCCTTGACCTGCACTTGGTCCCCACATTATGGATTAAAAAAAAACCCTGTACCTAAAATCACTAATCCATCTCCTCTAAATGATTACCAGCCAGACTTATTTTGTTATGAAATATTTTTTTAAAAAAAACTGATCAAGAGCTACCTTCTGAATCAATAACAACACATCCTAGACCCTTTTCAATTTGCTTATCCATCAGCCAGATGTGTAGAACATATCTAACCTTATAAAAATCTAACCTTGTTAAACTTGCTTTACAAACATCTACAGGTCCAAGTGCCATGCAAAGATATCATTGGTCGATTTCTCATTGGCCTTGATGTTTTAGCAGAAAGACTTGGCCATGATTTCAATCTCAGTGTTCACCTTATATCCTGGGTCATGGATATTTTATCAAGCCAAACACAACAAGTGAAAGTAGATGAACAGTTGTTGGACCTGATAGCAACCTGCATTGGCTCTCCTCAAGGCTGCTTTCTGTCCAAGTGGCAACCTTCTCCTTCGTCATTTAGCTGCCACTGCTAAATGCCAAAAACTGCAGTTCCTTGAATAACCACTTGATGCTGGCTCCAAAAGTGAGTCAATCCCCATAGACCCCGATGTTAAAATGCCCAACTTTACAGCAGAAATAAACAGGTTTACAGCCTGGTACAAAAAACGGTTTTGGTCTCTAAGCTAATTTCCCCTTTTATGACAAGCGTACAGAGGGAGATTTTTTTTATAATTCACCAGTTTAAATTTTATTAAGCTGTAGTAAAATTATGTATAATTATGGAGGTGGCTGCTTTGAGTGCAATGTTACCAGCCACTGGGTGGCTTGTCTCAG
This sequence comes from Euthynnus affinis, assembly GCA_029490765.1. Lineage (NCBI taxonomy): Eukaryota > Metazoa > Chordata > Actinopteri > Scombriformes > Scombridae > Euthynnus > Euthynnus affinis. Next base: position 24,764,420 of record CM055850.1, on the reverse strand, counting down.
CAACAGGCTTCATTCGGCCTAGTGTTTTTCAGTGTCTTTCAAAACATTCACCATCTTCATATTTCATTCATCCTTCCCAACAATATCTGCTCCTGTCAGCTAAAGCATGACTGAAGTTAATGTCAGAGAAGATCGTTCTTGTTTTAATATTTAGAAACTCAACTCAATGTGGCCTTCAAAAATGAAACAAGTTGACTTTTTCAACACTTAAGTAAAAATATTATCTTTCTCCAACTTTAACCAAGAAAACCAAACACTAGTGTCCAAATCGTACATACCATCCGTCCTCTTTATGACTTCTGTGCTATATAAAAACTAATTCCAGTCAGGAATTACACCTCCTTCAAAATGTATTTAGTAAAGCAAATTAGTGGAATATGTATAAATGTATTTGATAGACAGGATTGTTCCAGCCTATACATCTATTCAGGATGAGCCTTGGACTCAGGCAGGTGACAGCACACACAGTGAGGCAGCTACATGTCATCCTTGAGGGAGTCAGCGGTTAGTACTTCCACCAGTGTGGGCATGATTGGTTACAGTTGTTATGATGTTGAGATAATATCTATGTGTGTGTGTGTGTGTGTGTGTGTGTGTGTACTTGCGTGCGTGCATGCATTTGTATGTGCGTTAGTATCAGTACATGTCTAAATCCTCCCTCTCACTCTTTGTGCCTTTAACCATTCAAGTTAACCATTTTAAATATGAATAAAATCTAAATTGTATGAATGTCAATGACTTACATGCCCACATACAACAGATTTACAACATATGCAAACTCTGAATAGAATGCTACATCTATTATTTCAGCGCCTGTCCTCTGCATACGCACCCTGTCATGTCAAATCTGTGACACGCAACAATGCAGCACCTGCAAATGACATTTTTCAAACCTGTTTCCAGATGAGTGGGCGATGGATGTCAGTGGCACATTCACTTCCTACATCAACTACAGAATCAAAAACCTTCTGGCCACATTATTATGCGCAGCAACTGATTGGCAAGAAGCCAGCACATGAAAAATGTGTTAGTCTTAGCATACTGCCTGGAGTGACGCTGCACAGCAATAACTGTATAATCAAGATATCATCCTTTCTGTTTCTTCCACCAGTTCCTCAGTACCATTACTAATTTTTGTCTTGTTTGGTTCCTATGTTCTCCATCAGCCTTTTCTCTCTTTCAAAGCAAACTCTTTATTGGTATGTGGGTGTTTTAGTTTCAGCAAACTGTGGGTGTGAATTGAAACTGGTAAAACTGTGTCCAATAAGTTTAAAATAGGCACTGTTATTCGTTTGTTGCTATGAATAATTCAAATTAAACTCTAGCAAGATCTTTTTTTTTCTTCATATGTACAATATGCATGTTGCTGTTTTCATACTTAATTTCAATCCATCGAACCTTCCCACCAGTATTACATATTCCCAGGTATAGGCAATGGATACAGTGTAGTATCACCTTCACTTACAGGATTGTCTCTACTGTTGTTCATATTGTCATTCATGGGTTGTATGTGCCACATTTTTCCTGAATACTATCCTCCAGACCAGATGAGTCATCAAGAATTAGTTATTCAGTAAAGTATACAATTGTAAAACAGGCTCATATGTAAATTATATATGAGGGCAACGCCAATGAACACAAATTTAACAGATTTGAGAAAGGAGATTAAAATGAAAACAGAGAGGTGTGGCTCCAAGCAGGATGAACAGTTTATCTCCACCAGCTCCTTGACTTTCAGAGATTATGTTGCAATTAAAGTACCTCTGGGAATTAAATGACCTGTGTCTCATTACTTTGGATGGAGTGTGGATCAGTATTGATGGACTTCACCCATAATTTTTTTTCATACACTCCTTTTTAGAGGTATTGGGATGTTTGGTGTCAAAGATATTGCTAAGATACTGTATGTGTTGATGTCACATTCCACTGATATAGTTAGTATAGTAGACTTTTATTGGATTTAATTCTAATAAACTAATATATATTGGCAAAAAGCTGTTACAAATTCATTAATTAAAGTTATCTTTAAAAGTGCATTCATACATTGATAGAAAAAATAGAAAATATCATCAAATGTGCCAAACAGTAGTTCTATTTACTTATTCTGTATTTAATGTTGAATTAATATCATTTTTGAATTGGAATTGGAAATATATTTTAAAAACATGTTATTCTTTTGTTATTACTTTTTGTTGTGTCATTCATTTTTCTTCTCATTTACATTTACAGTTTGCATTATGAAATGATAACCTCAGTATAAAAACAGCTCTCTTTGAATTAAAGATATGTAAGTAATGTGCCTACTAAAAGATAAATGAAGTCCGACCCACAGACCAGCAGCAAGAGCTCTGAACATTAAGAGGAAAATAACCTTTTGTCTCATAGCAGACCAGGTTAACTGCATCTTTAGTGAGCAGGTAAAAAAAATCACATTCTGCTTGATTGAAATCACATATCTCATTTAACAGAAGTAATCTGCACTTTTCTTCAGTGGATTAGACCTGTGCTAAATATAGTAACATGCCAATATGGTAAGGCGCACTGTGACAAATTGTTTCCTCTTACTTCCTTTTCCTTTCACTCTACCTGATAAGATAATTGGTTTAAGCTACCCTCTTTTATCTCTGCTTGAGTCTACCTTTAGTGGCAACACATCAGAACAGGTAAAGAGGGGTGATACGACTCAAAGCTGGCTGTTTTGACCTGTCTGGACATTTTCAAAGCTTCGAACTGCCTCAAGGAGTAACCAGCTGCTTAAAGCCATCTTGATGAGGTCCAGCAGGACTGTGTGTTGTATGAGACACCTGACTTGTGGTTTTTAGCTATCGGCAAGGATCTATGGCAATTTCAGCCTGTCGGGACACCACTTTGATCCAGACTGGAATATCTAAACAAATATTAGTTGGACTGCCATGCAATTTTGTAAAGTAATTCATGATGACAAGAGGATGGATCCTAGTGACTTATATGTACAAGATATTTATGATCCCCAGAGGATGAATCCAAATGACTTTGGTGATCCCTTGACCTCTCCTGTAGGGCCACCGACAGGATAATGTTTTCACTTATCCTGTGAAATACGTCAACATCTGCTTGATGAATTGCCATAAAAATTTACACATACACATGGTTTCTACATGACATATCCAAAGGACTTTGTCAATCCCATTACTTTTTGTCTGGTGCCACTGTGAGAGTGACATTTGTGTCTTTGCCATCAGCATCAAATCTATCTTGTGTTTATTGCCATTGGGCAAATGTTGGCATGCATGGTAAATATTATACCTACCTATTCATTGCTAGCATGTTTACGTTAACATTTACCTCAAAGCACTGCCACTAGCATGGCTGTACAGTCTTAATTTTGTTGGTCAGTCGTCTGCAGAGGTGACCAGAGGTTAAGTGCAGTCCAAGTCCAAGCAACTCAGTAAAAAGCTGATTGGAAAACCAGGAGATGGATACAACACATTTTCCAAGTCACTGAACAGCCCTTGGAGTACAGTTAAATCAATCATTGAGAAATTGAAAGCATATGGCACACCTGTAAATCTGCATCCTCAAGAAGAAGGGACAAGGAGACTAATGAAGGAAGCCACCAAGAGATCTTTGACAACTCGGAGGGAGTTACAAGCGTCAGAGGCTGAGATTGGAGAGACTGTTCATACAACCACAGTTGGGCATCACTATGCAGTTATGAGAGAGTGGCAAAGAAAAAGCTTCCATAAAAAAATCACAACCTCTGGGCAAGAGTTTACCAGACAGCACATATGTGAGAAGTCAGCTGGAAAAAGGTTCTATGACCTGATGATACCAGAGTTGAGCTTTTGGCCATCAGAGCACTGCACATGACCATAAACATACAATCACCAGCATCATGTGGATATGTTTCACTGCAGCATGTCCTGGTGAGAATTCTTCTGCAAACAAGTATTTTGTATATTTTATTAATGTAGATCACTTTGTAGGGATCTGTTGTCAGTTTGGCATTAAAGGGTCAAAAAAGTCACATTAAATCTATTTTGATTCAATGTTATAAAACTATAAAACCTAAAAACCTCCAAAAGAGGTAAGTATTTTTACTGACATTGTAAGTAAAACAATTGTCTAGAAATGATTAATTAAATAAATAGATTAGGGTGTTATAAATAGATACAGTTTTAAAGGATTTTTGCATTTTAATGTGTATTAGTCACTGTGTTGCAAAGTCCTTACTGCAAGTTTCAAGTTTATTCCAGTTTCATTATTCAGTGTGGTTGCATTTTGCATACTTATTGTTTGCGCTCTACAAAATACTATCAAAGCCCTCCAGGGTTGGGTAGCTAATCAACTTTCTAACTCTAGCTTTAATGGTAGGTATTATAAATATGTATGAAGTGATGCTTCACATTCAAATCAGTGTGCACAACAGAGAGCAATGGATGTGATGGTGCATAATGTATCTGCACGCATTTCACTTTTAGACAAAAGCCTTACTTGAATCAAATATTCATTGGGTGGAAAAGTGGTCTTATACTGGGATAGAGTGTCTTTTGGTAAACATACAGAATAAAGATTAAGGATTACATTTTTTGAAACTTATATTCTTTCAAGATTTGGAACCCAGGTGATATATGTATATCATTACTTTCAAATCTTGCTGATACCTCTCCTACTGAAACAAAATCCAAGTAGATCAGAAATAGGGTTCTGACAGTTCATTACAACAGTGCAGTGACTCTATTTCAAAAGGATTTCCAAATGAAAATCAACATGCATAAAATTGCTGTGATGCACTGTCTTTTAAAACAGTGAATGACAGAATACAATGCTGACATCTTAACTTCTGTTTTCCCTTACAAACATAGAGCTGTGAAGCTAAATAGCATCACTCATCATCTATGTAGATAGCTCTGTTTAGAATACAATAGAATAGAAAAATGCAGCAGCTGGTAAAGGAATCATTTTTCACACACAGGGGTACCTATTGAAAAGTCGATGCACATGTGCTCTGGCATTTGCCCACTCGGATACATACACACTCACATACCACACTCCCAAACCTCCATTGCCCTCATATTTTGGCAGAAATGTCTGCACCTCTTCACCTCATGAGACATTAGGATGTGATCCAACTGATACAGGATTATTCGCTACATTTGCTGGGAAGCGGCAGGTGTTATTGTTCTCCCAGTAAGCAGATGATGTTTGTTCAGTTTTAGTTAATGTTGTGTCAACATTTTTCCTAAAAGGTCAAATCTCGCTTTCAAATACAGAGTTAAAAGTCCTGACCATCCATGTGGCAAGGAGATACTTTTTGAAAATGATTGTCACCATTAAAGTAAAATTATAGATTATTAAAGAAGGTATGGCTTTCATAGGACCACATCTGTAATAATTTGATGTATATCAGGGAACAGTTTTCTGAATAATCAATAAGTTTCTTCCTTTGCTAACTTAAAATAGAATTGTTTTCATTGTATTTTTCCTAAAACAGGGATTCTATATATATATATGTTCTGTTTAAAAAGTAAAAAAGTCTCAACTCCTTTTTACAAATAGTGTTTCTCAAATTAATTCAAGCATGCATTTCAGAGTTTATAAGATGTAACTTATGGCTGTATTAATGGTTAATAAACAATTAATTCCTTATATATCAGTTGGAGAACTAATTTGGGGTTGTCAGATTGTTAAAAATATTCTAGCTGTTGTGTATCCTATTTTGTAATAATGCAGTTAAAATGTTAATGGGTTTCTCACTTTGTAATAACCCATCAATTCTTTAAGTATACTTGCAACCCTTTTAAAAGGGGTGCCTTATTAAAAAGTGTTACAGTTAGTACCTTAAGAGAAATCAACCCTTGTGCCTCAGTCCAAAAAGAAATGGACAGTAAGTTTGCATTTAACTGTCAGCTCCATCCTACTGAATCCTGACAAACTTGTTTTTTCCATCACTTGTGAACATACTTTCAAGCTGTGCACTGCTAAGGGGAAAAAAGCAACCACTGCCAGTCACTGTATACTCAACAATTTTACAACATGCCAACAAGTCACTCTCTCATCAGCAGACACTGACACAAGCAAAGCCCTGGGTAGTTGGGCTTCTGCCAAGCATGCAACATGAGTGTCATTTTTACAATGCAGCTTGACATCACATTCCCATCGCAACACTGCAATTTGTGTGATAAAGGCAGTCCATGCCGCTCCAAAAGGGAAAAGGGCATACAAACAATAAGGACCGTGCTCTTCTTGTTCAACTCAGCTTGAAAGTTTGTTAAATTTACTTTAAATACCCTGTGAAGGTGGCAGGTTGTTTTCCATCCCCTGTAGGCCTAACGAAGTGGATGAGCGATTTCAGCCAAAATGGAGGACAATTTTGGTCAGGCTCAAGTCTCCCAGCAGGTTTCTGAGGGATGCATTTCTCTGTGTGCTTTCTGTGGAGTCACAGGAACAAGGCTTTCTGGGTACAGTTAAACAGTAGTTGGTTTATTAGAGTTCAACTCTTAACAAACACACAGAGAGAGGGGCTGATAGAGAATGGAGCATGGAGCAAAGAAAGAGAAACTATGAGAGTGGTTACAATATCTGCCATGGCAACTACAGTATGGTTAAGGTTAGGGAAAGACTGTGGTTATAGTAAATAATATGTAGCAAGGCAAGTTTATTTACTTAGAATGTTTCAACAATAAAGCAATTGAAAGTGCTAAAATGATAAATGCATAAAATGCATTATAACAAGATATAAAAGAAACACAATGCAATATAAATATATATATATATATATGTGTGTGTGTGTGTGTGTGTGTGTGTGTGTGTGTGTGTGTGTGTATATACATACGATTTACAAAGAGTAAAATAAAACAGAATATAAGATTGAGATAAAATTGAATAAAACAGGACAATAAAAGTTACAGCTACAGTGCAGTGCATGGTATGAATGAATAGTACCAAATTGAATTTAATAAAAGACAGCAACAGATAGTGAAGTCTTCAGTCTCAATTTAAAAGAACTGAGAGATGGAGCAGACCTCACTCATTTTGGGAGTTTGTTCCAGATATTGTGTAGCCAAGAAACTAAATGCTGCTTCTCCATGTTTAGTTTTGACTCTAGGAACAGAAGGCAGACCTGTAGCAGAATTGTATTTTGGTCTTAAACCATTAAATTCTTGACAAACCAACAGTAGTCTTTTAAAATGTATCATTTGACAAACAGGGAGCCAGTGTACAGATCTGACACTTCGTCTCAGTTAGACACATTCTGAATCAGTTGCAGCTGTCTGATCATCCTGTAGTCGAGCCTACTGAAGATAAATGTTTGGATATGTTTTTCAAAATTCTGCTGAGACATAACTCCTTTAATGCTTGATATGCTCTTAAGGTGATAGTAGGCTGATTTTTTGACACTTACTCTGTAATTCTGTGGGACAATACTCACGTGGTGGTATTGTTATGTATCTGTATGTCTATGTCTATATAATCTGCATACCATAGTGAGATTTTTTTTTGTTTTCCCTATGAACAGAAAAGGCCCGAGAATGGAGCCTTGCAGAACTCCGTATTTAAATACAGATCAGCACAAAGTAGTCCCTATACTTCAAATAGGATTCAAGCAAGTTAAGCACTACTAGAAAGTCCCACACAGTTTTTCAGTCTACTAAAACTGAAATTTTGCCACTATCTGTGTTTAAGTGGATGTGATTCAATACCTTAACTAGAGCAGTCTTAGTGCTTTGGTGTGGTCGAAAACTAGAGCAGTCTCAGTGTGGTTGAAATCCTGACTACATATTTTAGCACCAAGAAGGTGTTTTATGATAAGGTATGGTTAAGATTAGCCAACTAAAGCACTTGGTTAAGGTTAGGAAGAGATCATGGTTACAGTTGATATAAAGGTGAACGGTAATTGCAGGTCTGTGACAGTTCCCCACTTGTCGTCTCCTGCATGAAAGTCAAATGCACTACATGCCCATCTACCCAACTGACCTCCACACCCTTATTTTCTGCCTCACTACTCACAGCAAAGGGCACGCTAAGGGGTTCCTTAGGAAAGTGGGCTGGGATATCAAATAAAAGATATCACACCTGGACAAAACGTACAAATAAATCTTTACTTTTTTCAATCTCTACTAAATCATTAGAGTTTGCTTTAGAACTATAACCAGTGCACAATTTGTGCATTATATAAGGCCTCTTTGTCCTGTTTTATAGAAACGTATTGTGTGACTCACACAAGGGACTGTAAAAAAGCACAAAAACAGTATGTTAAAAGAACAGCTTTGTAGACAGCCACAGTTTCAAGCTTATTGATCTTAGTACTCAGAGTATTTTAAGAAGACATAGTCCAGATCAATTTTAATGATGACTGAAATTGGGTCAGACCGGTTCTTGCTCATAAAAGTACTGAATAGCACCTTACAAGAAAGACACAATGCTTAATCCCATTTTTCCCTACTTTTTCACTTGATTTTTATAGAGCCCTCTAAATAATATATCCAAAAAGACAAAATAAAAAGACAAATACAAAAATAATAAAGAAAGCAATCATTTGAGCCCGTCGCTACAGGGGAACTCTGACAGAAAACACCACTGCATCAAGAGCAACCTTCATGTCAAAATTCCACCTTTAGCCAATGGGCAGGAACACTATGTATCGACATAACTTCAAAACAGATAAGCAGAAACTATTTTCTACTGTATTCCCTTATTATTATTCTATGCACATGGTGTTTGTTGCTTCTCTCATCAATATGAGGTGTGGGTAACATGCATGGCACAGATCCAAGTCTAGTAGCAAAGCTGGCAGAGAAATCGGAATATTGACTCTCTATAATTTACATCAGGGAATTTTGTGCCAACCATGATTGCATGCTAAACACCGATAAATAAATAAAGATGTCAGCAAACAAATACAATACACGACCAACCAGACTGACAGCACTGTCATGGCAGGTAGTCTATGGGGATATGGCTAAAACACATGCTGTGAGTTATGGGTGCAGATGATCCTTCATTGGCAGCTGTCAGAACATTCATCTGACCTGATTTAATTCTTACTGGATATATTCAGATGAAAGTCCTTCTGCTTTTTTCTGGGAGCTTTGTAGAGATGCGATTTCATCTACAGTGTCATAATAGTAGCATGACACTACATTAAACAACAGATCTCTACTGAAATAATTGTGCTGTAATTGGAATGAGTGGACTGACCTTGCAGTAGAAGGCTTGATTGGCATGCTAGGGACTGCATCGTGACAAGTCAATCAATGTAGCTCCTCACCACATACTACTACTTTCCATTTATAGAGTACCAGCCCTGTCACTTAAATTCACCACATGTGACAGTGTGCACAGTTAGAGTTTTAAATGTTGCATTGGTTTATAATACTGTGCAAAATTTGAAAAGACAGAAGAAGTACAGTTCAGGGCATGTATTTTCCAAGCAGTGTGGTGGCTAAAGCAAGCACTGCAGCGAACAGCTGTCTGTTTCAAGCATATTACAGTCCTCTTTTCCTTTTTTATTATTGGCTGTCATCACACCTCCCCAGTTGTGATGATAGTTAACTTTTAATCATCTGGGACCTGAGTCTGCAAGACTCTACAAAAAACAGTAGAGTTTTTATCACCAGCTGTGTAAAGGGAAGCATTAGTGAAATTTTATCCTCCAAATTAAATGACAAAATGCATAGTTTGTAACTACCCTTCAGAAAAACACACAGAAGTGTTTTCGGATTTGATGCCTGTAACAGCAGGACAACATAATTTGTCCGTGCTTTCCAAAATCATTACAAACCACCACTGCAAAGTAAAACAATTTTCTGATCTCTCACGGCTATGGATAAGGTTTGGTTAGGTTTAGGAACAAAAACTAAAACTTGTTTAGGGCTGGTGAAAGATAATGGTTTTGGTTAAAATAACTAGGTTAAAGTAGAGTTAAAGTTACAGCTTTGTAAGGGTTAGGGGTCCTTTGATATCATGGTTAAAATAAAAACCACTTGGTTTAGGTGGTCATGGTTAAAAGAAATCAGTGACAGTCGGAAGGAAATGGGAAGCTACCAATTCAGTCCCATGTCAAGGTTGTTGACCCATCAAATCACCCCAACCTCCCTCTGCAGACTTTGTGGCACTATAACGTCACACTACTTCTTCCTTTCCTTTGCTCTACACAGACAAGAATCATAATTCCTACAGAAAAGGCATACTGTACATCACTTAAACGTAAACATACTGAATGTTGCTGATGGCACTGGATGAGAAGTCAGGGGATTTTGTAAGCACCTGGATATCTGCAAATTTTATAACAATCCATCCAATAGTTGTTGAGATATTTCATTCTGAACCAAAATGGTGGACAAAATCGAACAGACTGTCTAGTGATAGATTGTTATCCCACACCACTAGTGTGGCTAAAAAGGTAATAAAACTATTTAAGTACATTATGTAGTCAATGCATGAGTTTCGCCATTTGTGGCCCCCAGTTTCTTGCTCTCGACAAATTTAGAGATCAACTGTCATTTGATGTTGGTTTGAGGGGGGTCACTATGCCTCATTAACCACCCAAACGATTAACGATCGTCAAATATATTTCTAGGATGTCAGAAAGTTTGGTTGGCTGTCTTGCAGTTTGAATAGGTTCAAATGGCTGCTGTCAAAAAATCCATTATAAACTGTAGTGTGCTTGTTTTTATATTATTGGAGTAAAATCTAACTGTGGTTTTGACTGTGCTTTGATAGAAAATAAAGTCAACTTGCTGCAAAACAGACAAACCAGATTGCCTGTGTCTTTCCAGCCATCTGTGTGACATCCAGGTCCATATTTTTATTTATTTTTTCTTAATTGCTTTCCTTTTAAAGAAGAGTTGCACAAAGTAATGAGGCCTTTCCCTTTACCCTTTTTAAGAACATGGCCATCTTGGACTTATTAATGGACAAAGCTGATCAGAGATTTTAGTTTTATGTTCATTGTTGTGTCCAAAACATAGTTGTTGTGAGCATACAAGTTGTAGACTTTTCTGTTTGGAGACAAACTTACTGTTTCAGCTGCTGTGTGATGCTGTAGCCAGCTATGGGTAACAAACATAACATTAGTACTGATGTTTTCTGCAAAATCCAGGATACATTCAGTGACACTTGAACAACATTACTGTAAGATTCAGACATTAATCTAACTGGTTTCAGACCTGTCTGAGTCACATTAATAGCTGTAGGCTATTTTGATGGAAATTTCAGAAGATTGTGTTATAGATGTGAAATACTAGAGAAGAAAAAAGACATGAAAGTTGGTTTGTGATTGTGGCGAGCTCTGTCTCGCAATTTGAGGCTTTTGTGCTCTTTGCAGTTTTCATTCCGTATGCTGAAATGCAGAGAAAAGCCTGGAGTACTGGAAACCGCTCCTTTCACTCAAAGAGACATAAAACAAGGGCAATTTGCACTTAGCTGCAAAACTTTACAGGTGTGTTTGTGCCAGTGTATCATTAGCGCAAATCTTTTTTGAATAGGACCTTAAAATGGGGCAAATTGTAGGTGCAAATACTACGCAATTCACGGTGCTATTATCGAGCGCAATCCATTCTTTGTAGATTTGGCCCATGGTACGAGTTAACATACAAACATAACAAAAACATGCTGTCTACCGAACTTTACAACACTGAAACACAGTCTAACACAATCACCAAGAATGTACCTTGAAAATGACTAGAATTAGACCATTATCTCTCTGCTACAGCTTCAGCAAAAGATTTAATATTTTAAGCCTCACAAAGGTTGGTTTTATGGAATGGACTATTTTAAGGCATACCTGTTATTGTGTCCGCTGCCTGCCTTACTAGTAAAGCATACTAGAATACCCCATTTAAGTCTGGCCTGCTAAATTTATTTAGGCATAAGTGAGTACATTGATACCACTTTATTCATACTCTACTGTAGCTGAGCCGTACTACTCAACTCAAACAAGTGAAGACAGATTTCCCTGACTAAAAGTTCCTCTTACCTAGTGAAGTGAGGCATGAGGGGTTCATACTGCAACCTCCAAGGTCTTTTCTTCCAGCATCAAAATCACACACTTGTAGCTACTGGATTTTTCATAAAGGACACCGCCATCGTGGCTGCTCTATCCTCGACCCATTTAGTATGTTCATGAGTTATTTACTGACAATGTCAACCCATTTGAAGCTTTCTCTCCCCAGGCACGCAAACTTGTATGCACATACACAGAATACACTGATGCATGTATGCCAAACATAGAACCTGCATTTATTTATTGATAAATGAAAGCTTACTTATTTGTGTCAGATTTTTTTTATACAAGGTTGTGGGAGACAAACCAACATTATGTCTCATGGACATGGATTTTAAGTCATGAAATCTGGTATTGGATTAATAATATGTAATTTGAGGGAATTCAGTATGAAGCATACCAGTTGCAGGACACTACAATCCAAAAGTTCTTATAATAGCTGGGTTTTTTAAATGTAGCACCTACCTGGGTCAAAATCTAACTCCCAGTTACTCTGGCACCTTCACAACAATTGATATTCACTTGGTGGCACCCCAGTGGCCTAATGGTTAAGTTGCATACCAAATAATCATCCACAGTTCAACTCCCAGCCAGGGGACCTTTGTTGCATATCATTGCCCCTCTCTCTCCTTGTGTTTCCTGTCTCTCTCCACTAACTGTTAAATAACGAATAATTTTAAAAAATAGATAAATTAATAGTCACTTTAGAAATTTAACCACTATGGCAGCTAAGGATTTTTAACATTTTTAAATGTAATGTATGCTTGATGTATCAGATATTGGAAACATCCTCCTGAAATTGAGTTATAGCCCATTTTGCCATATCTCAAAGCTTCAAAAGCATTTCAGGTGACATCACTTGAGTCAATTTATCAGACTTAGCCCATTCCTCTTTTGAGCTACATCTTTTTTCACATGTGCATTAGGTACTCCCCAAGATCTAACTTTGTCTTTGGTGTGTAAAATTGGTGGAGTTCCCCTTCAAGAATCCTTGGCATGTTGACATTTATGTAACACCAAGTCCAATGTTTGATGTTCAACATGAGATTTGTGTTTGTGCTTGCACATTGAATTGCAGCCTAATGTCAGGAGTGTGCATATCGTCAAGTTTCATGTCTAACTTGGATCGGCACTTTGATTTCATGCAAACACGATCACAAATTCCGCCTTTACACAAGTAGGTGATGGCAAAGGCAACCGTAAGTTTTAAAGAAGACAGTATAATCTGTGGATAATTGTCTCTTGCTCCAAACCAAAACCGCAATGTTCCATCACATGACAGCTCAATCAAATGTTGGACGGCAAGCTGACACATCCACAGATATCTCATCACATCTCAGTTGGACAATCACCAACTGACCATTTTTGCTAAATTACTGCGTATCACAGGAGAGCTTGCTTCCTTTACTACATAAATATACTGTACTGAATAGGCTGTTTTAACATGCAGTGTTATGAAGGTCAAGGTTCATGAAGTTCAAGGGTCATGCAATATAGTTCAAGGATTTACATGTTTTTATATTATTTTCTCATTTAAATTAAATGATTTAAAAATTGACTTGATTTCAATTAACTTCATTTTCAATTGACTTCAATTAAGTTCTGATTAAAAGACATTTTCTTGCAATACCAGTTTCATATCTGGTTGGGGAAGGATGCACAACAGTTAATTCACTTGAAAAGCAAACCTAGCCTGGCTTACAGGTTCAGATTTTTACAAGTCTGTCTTAATAACCGCAGGATATTTTCATGCTAGTTTTAATCACTGAAAACATTCCTTCTGTCTACACAGGCCATAGGTGGTTCCTTCCAGGCATGACTTCATTGTAAGGAATGGAGGACAAAATCCTGCTAACACTTCATACTAGCCACAGCTGAACTTTGCACTTCAGCACAAAACAAGGACCATAGATGTCCCTTTTTTCTTACAGTGGAGTCACAGGTTAGGAAGGTTTCATGGTCAGTCATGGAGAGGAATGATTACAACAGCTAAGACATCTTTCAATGTACATATTGTATGTGAGTGTTCTATTAAGATGGGCTTGAAAAACTGAATATATTCTGTACATAGTTGTCTTTTGGCAATATGACAATGCAGTTTATATTGGTAATGGAAATCCCTCTCCACATCACATTGTGGTGTTTTTTCACCTCCAACTTGGCCGTTATTTTCTTTAATAATGAGACATCGTTTCTCTTTAACCATGTATTCATGCCTGTTATTACAGGCATGAATAGGACATTATTTAATAGCTTTTAACCTGGATTCACCTCATCACCGTACTTAATGAAAAGAAGATGCAGGCAGCTTTCTGGTCGGGCATCATTACTTATATGAATTCACCTCAGTGTAAAACATCCTAGTTTATCCATAGGCATGCTTATAAATTGGAACTCCCCATGTAGTTCCAAAACAGAGTGTTTGTTTATTCAAAGCTCTGTCAGAGTTCCCACTGGCATCCTCCGAGTGTCACTGTCTCTTTGCATCAAGCTCAAAAGGGACTCGAGGCACCCTGGGAAGTGCAGCAGAATGTTTATGTCAGTGCCTTAAAGTAATCCACGCAGCTTAGTTAGCTTGCTAGCTGCCTCATTGCACTGAAAATCCTCCAGGCCACACAGTTAATCAGTATAAATGTGTCAGTGACTATAACTGGACCCTTTCTTATCTTCCCATTCCTTATACTGTATCTTCATTTTCCTTTCAATATATTTCATTCAAACCTAGTCACAAAGATTATTTTCTGTCAAATTATATCTGTAAAATTGTTAAAAATAGACATTGTGCTAATATTTTGATGGTACACTCTTAAAACTCATTTGAAAGCTTTTGACAATAACATCCAGTATCCATTTGATGTTTTCCTTTAGTTTCAAAAACCTAGTTCCAGTACACTGAGAGTGATGATGAGTATCCATTTGAATCATAATTCAGCACTTTAAAGCCACTGAGAGGAAACTTAACCAAATTAGATTCAGTTATTACCAATGAGGAATTAATGGATGAAAGCTACAAGGGAACAGCTACCTCATTCACACATTTAAAGACTGACAAGGTTTGTGGAAGCAAGATAACAAATATTAAAAATAACATGATGACACAACATTCATTTCCATAATACCTCCCATTAAGTATCAGTGCTGCAGCTCTCATACTGGCTTTAAGGGACCATGCCAACGGCTTTGCGTGTTTTAGCCCATTTTATACGAATCAAATATAAACATCAATGGCTTAAAACAATTTTGCAAACCATGCTGCTGTTTTAGTAGATTCATTCTGTACATGTAAAATGCAGAATCTATTGCTTAACATACAGTACTTGCTACTGGAGGAATTTGAATGCAGTCTTAAGAAAAGTAAAACAATCAAATAATAATGTTTTTGTTACATTACATCTTTGCCATCAGCACCAAAAAAGAGTATTACCCCAGTCTTCCTCTAAACACAACTATGGAAGGATTTCATGTACATAAACATGAGTCCATTTTGTCATCCCAGGGGTATCATGACCTCTCATGGCCAATTTAAAAGAGGCACTTCTGTTGCAAGAACAGTTGCCAAAAGGTCCATGCTAATTTCCGCTCTGAGTGAGCAAATGCTGATGACACACTGTATTTATTCCAAATCTCTCTGCCCTATTGGCCTCCACATCAGTATGCAAATGAAGGGTGGAGGATTCTGGATGTTGACGGGGTCCCTGGTAAATATTTAAATTAGAGAAGCATGAAGGCATAATCAGAGCTAAATTATGATGGGAGTGTGGGTATACAGGGCAGAGGAAGGAATTGCAATGCCAATTCACAAAATAGTCACACATACCTCTTTGTGATCCACAAAATCAATATGTATTCTGCTGCCCACTCACATTGTACTGAATTCAGAATAAGGGCAGCTTCGACACTGACAAAGTAAGGCAATTAAGTGTTTTTCTTTTTGGTTGATTTTGTACAGATTTATACTGTGACAGGCAGTAGGAAACAAGTCGAAATAGGCTGACATCTTGCACTGCAAGCAGATTACCATTTCAATACAATTTGACTGCATTGGATTTAGACTAGGGAGACAGGCAGTGACATGTGACCTGTAAATACACTAGCTTTTCTTCTTTTATTGCCTCTCCCTTCGACTCTCACTCACTATTAGTATCATTCCAAGGCCGATTGGGATATTCTTCCAAAGAGTCCACAGAAACAGAAAAACAATTTAACCAAGTAAATTTGTATAATTGAAATGAATATTGAATGTTGTGCAAATTGTACAGAATTACATCAATGCATCCCCAATAGCAGCTTGTAGATACGATTATGGTACAGGAGACAGCTCCTCAATATATGCCTTAGGCAAAATAGCAAACCCCACTAATTGGGCTGAATTGGACATCTCCCAAAAGGCAACCACATTATACATCACTAATTACAATCCCACTATATATGTTTGTAGTGTGAAAGCACATGATGACAAGTTCTCAAACAAGACTTGTATTATGTAATAATAAAACATAATGTGGTTACTAACCTCTTGGATCACAGGATAGCTTTGTTGATATGTGAAGTACATACATAGCATTCATAATTCACTTGTATATATGGTGTAAGGATGATTAATTAGGGAATAAAGCAATACAATATCATAATATTATTAATCAAATAAACACTTTGCACTAAGCATAATACAAGTGCAGCATTAGTGCAGTTCAAGTTATATAAGTTGTCACTCACAGGACAGAAAGAGCCACACTGTTCTATCTCTAAACTATTTTACTAACTTTCCTCGTCATTCAGTGAAACTGTGACAGAGAGCACCCATTTTGCAGCAGAGGCTTATGCAAAAGACGATAAGTATTTTCAGATACTTAAAGACCTAGGTCTGTCACATACTGTGCCTTCTTGAGAAAAAAAAATCACCACGGTTTTAAAAGGAAAATAATCACACCATCAGATCAAAATCTGTTATTTCACTTTTTGCTCCAGAAGTACTGAAAAATATTTCCACAGACCCTAGACTTACACCCTATACTGAAAACTGTGTCGAAAAGAATTCAATACTGGCCATGGTCACTAAGGTCACCTGCAACAGTCTCAGGCTTTGTGTGTGGATGGTGCACACATATCACAGGTGCCATACTGTCCAGGGCAGCCTGACCCCTGGTATCAACCTCAGCACAGTGGTGCAGCTGAGGAGGCACCTGATTTGAAGTAGTGGGTCACATCGTAAGCACATAAGCTTATTCTCAGAGATGATGTAGAACATGTGATGACTACAGTTCAGTAATGTTTTGGCTGTGTATAGACAAATAGTGAATCTGTTTAAACAAAAAAAAATGGCGGAAAAAGTGGTTGAGAAATTTACGTGTTAATAAAAGACAATGGATGAGAAAGATTGTTCCTGGAATAAATGAGTGAGTGAGGAGAGATCTGCCCATCTGCCCCCAAGTGAAACAGAACAACAGTTTTGTTTTTCCTGTGCATTATATTCGTGTGTAACTATTCTGCATTACCTAAATAAATTTTGGGAAAGGTGATGCTGCGCAGGATGCAAATTTGGATAGATTGTCATGAAATTTTGTACAACCATTCATAACTGAGTCCCTAAAGAAGGAATCTTAATTACTTTGGTGATCCCCTGATTTTTCATTTTTGGGCTAGTGTGGAATATCTCTACAGTTATTGGATGGATTGGCATGCAATTTGGTACAGACATTCATGTCTCCCTCATGGTGAATTGTAATAACTTTGTTGATTCCCTCATCTAGCACTATCATCAGGTTCAAATTTCACTTCGTCCAAACCTTTGGTTTATGATCACATACTTCTAAAACAAAATACATTAGCCTAAGCTGTTCTCTGTGTTAGTGTAATTAGCAAATGTTGGCATACCATGCTTAACTGATGTTGAAAACGGTAAATTATACCTTCAATTAAGGCTGGGTGAAGTGGAATATAGGATGTGGTGTAGTGATATATAGATATTGTCTCAACCAACAAAATGAAGAATCAGCTTATCCAGGAAGTCATATTGGATGGTGCAGAGCAGTAGAACATGAATACACAACCTCAACATGATCTTTTTTTATTTTGCAGTTAAATACTGCAACAGCATCTATAAATAAGTAAAATGTAGTTTGGTTAAGACATTAATATGATTACATCAATGTTTTTTTATTTTTCAGTGTCTAATGTTGTTGTTGACCACATTAGCTTAGTTAGTTATTAGTTTTATTAGCTGTTAGTTTACACAGTAGTGCAATTTAAGAATAAGACATGAAATGAGAAAACTACTGCTAAAGTTAAAAAAGGAGGTTTTAATGAACAGGATTGATGTACCCCAGTAATCCAATTTTTCCTGTGTAAACTGGCAAAATATAGTTATAACCAACCAGACTGATGTGTGTAGTGGTCAGTGTGGTTATTTAGTATCAAGTAAACACAGTGGACAGCCGTGCATAGTGGCATTGTGCTCCAGCACAGCACTTTTCCAAATTGTAGGCTGCAGATTCTTCAATATATCCTTCCTGCTGCCTTCAGATGGCTTCTGAATGAGCAGATTTTCATACAATATTACACAGCTGTTGACAACAGATAATGTAAGAATCATCCCTTTTTTAAAGATAAATGTAGACTGCTTTGACAAAGTTCCTACTTTAACCTTAACATTAAACATGTTTTAAGGTGATAATCTGCTAAATGGGGAGTGTTTAGTGAACAAATTCATCTCGAATGTGCACTTCTTGAAGAAAATGCACCTGTGGCGGGGGGGATTGACAACATTTTTAACCACAGAACTATTCTTTTTTTAGTGTGCATGATTATGTTCATCATCGCTGGTGTTGCTTTAAAATTTATTAAATTGGTCGGGACCTCGCACTTGCTTTTTAAAAATGAGAGATAGAAATGAGATTGAAATCTGTACTGTCAGGTCTGTAGAGACAATAAGTAACTGCAGCTGGACACAGAAAAATACTGATATATTTGAATGGAGTGTGTGAGCAAATCCACACCTTTGTGAACATTTAATGTTTCCACATAGTTTTAGACACAAACTTAATTTGAACTATAAATGAATCACAAGACTTTGACCTACAAATCTTGAATTTACATGTATTTTCTGTTGTTACTGTTTTTGAGATATCTTAGTGTGAGTTTTAAAGTCTTTTCTTGCTCCTCCTGTGATTTTATGAGTGTGTATTGCAGAATATTTCACAGCACTGAAGGAGTGACATCACCAGGAGCAGTTGGAGATCAAGATTTTACACTTACACTTTTTGTGAAATATCTTCACATCTTTTTATCTTTTTATAAAGTAAAAATCACATTTTTGTAGGACATTTTGTTGCAAATCCATCAATACAGGTTTGAAAGTGGTCAGAACTATAGTTCAGACATCAGAAGCCTCAGTTTGACACAAAGTCCATGCCCAAAGATTTCCTCCCCACTGTTTTACATTGTAAGGTGCATTGTGGCACTTCAACTGTCAGGGCTTATAAAATCTAAACCATTAGAGTTATTACAAAGTTTTTAACAACTTTTGTTCAGCACAGTGTCATAAGTCATTAAATTGTGAAGCCGATATCATTAACCCCCTCGGAGGAGATAGCGTTTTACAGTAATCCTCTGCCTTTCGGGCTTGGTCCCTAATTAGCAAGAAAACCATCTGACTCCTCTGATACATGTTTAAGATGGCATACAATAGCCTCCATGATGTAAATTGTCCAGATAAAAGGTTTTCTCAACAATTTTCACACCACTGCATGCTGGAAGTGTGTGTTTAAGTGATTGCGCGATTTTTATGGAGCACAGGCCAATGGCAGCATGGACCAGGAGACATGAAAATTGTACGATTATCATGGAGCACAGGCCTTATGTGAGCTACTGCCAGCTGCTGTTACTACTGGTGCCACTGCAAGTTGCTGCTCAAGCAGCAATTCTTTAAAATCTTCTAGCACCACCATATAAAATGCTACAGACTTATTCAGCATACCCATCTGTGCAACTCAACTGAATTTGGTTGCAATGGAATATTAAAAGATATGGTAGTTTATAAGTAGTATGGTGGTGTTTTATTAATGACCACAAGGTGAAGCTATTGGTGGTATGCTTCAATATTTTGTGAACAGTCTCATGGAGAACTTGTGTACCAAGTTTAATTTTATTAAAAACAAGAGAATTGTATCATGTTATAGTGTTACAGTAGTACAGACTGTGGGTAAAATTGTATAAAATATTACATACTTGTGCAATGTGGCTGTATGTACAACATTTCTAAATTTGGTTGCAATTGAATTTAGTATTGAGGTAAGATAATCACAGAAATGTGGACTATTGCAACAAATTGTTTTGATTTGTAATACAATAACACATATTCATTAATATGAATTCACATAATTTCATTCAGCCATGCCATCTCCCCCTTGCCAAAGATAAATGTAACAATCACATATGCACAGACATGCATAAATTCAAGCACATCTATACATGCATACAAACACACATACACATTCTCTCTCTCTTTCACACACACACACACACATATACACACACATACAGGAAAATTAATGAGCTCTCATTCATAATCCAGGATAGAGAGAGCCATATTCACCCTTGGATGGTTTATTGACTGATTTCATTTATTTGTGTGGAATAAATAGGAGGTAAACACTGACTCCCTCTCACATTTTCTGCGACACACTCGCTGCACAGCATTCTGGGAGAAATGATCCCACCAACAGCAGGGTCACTGATTGGCTACCTCATCAGTGTGTGACAAATTACCCAATGAGAAACAGGTTACCCATTCCCACAAACTAATTAACCTGGGTGATAGTGAAAGAAATTATTACATTTATATAATATTACTTCGCATCTGTCGCTAGACTACAAAAATCTTTATCCCCATCCCTCCCCGCCCTCTGATCGCTTCTTCTCTGTGATTATAAACAAAGAGAGGCATCATTAAAGCCTATGCATACTGTATGCATCTGTAGCACAGTACATGCAGATTGTATTTAAGTATCATTGAGGAGTTCACTCTATTTCAGCATTTTAAAAATAGAACTGAAATTCTTGTTATTCGAAAAATGTATCTACATAGGTCAGGACCCCTTCACAAGATATATGTAAAGGGTCACGAGAAACAAGAAAAATAAAACTTACTTCTGCAACACTTTCTGGCTTTTTATGATCATTTTCTGTTTTATTGTGAAATAAAGTTTTACCAGTGGAGGAAGCATTGTCAGACTGCCCAGGAAGGTGATAAGAGACAGACTCAGAGACTTGTTAAATGACTAAAAAAGATGATATATTCTGACCAGCAGGGGTCAAAGTTACTCGACAACTTGCTTAGTGAATCAGGCTCTATATATCACTGCATCTGTTTGAAGCAGGCTGCAGAAAAAATCCTCCTAGTCTTGCATTTCCCATGAACACTATGTCGTGTTCTGGCTGTAGTGGAGGCTAAAAGCACATAAATGCCATTTACCCTCCTCTCAAATTTTCAAGTACTGTCTCTGCAGTCCTACCTGAGCGTTTACATAAACTTCCTGTCACTTTACAGCTGTCAGTGGGCTCAGACTGGCTTTCTACCAGTATTTTGAGTCTATCCAACTTCTAAACAAAAGGGAAATGTTCTCCTACAGTTAGTATGGACCAAGATTTTTTAAAGAAATCTGATTCCATTACCCACTTTTTGGGAGATATTTCGCACTTTGTCTTGTCACCATGTTGACTGTATCAGGAAATTGAAAGTGAAGTCATGTCCTTTCTGTTATCTTTAATTCATTATGATGCCAAATTGTTCTCTGTTATTGTCTTAATGTCACACATCACGTGACATGTTCTATACATAAAATGATGGAAGAAAAACAAAAGACTGGCTTCTTATCTCTTCTGTTGTAGCTTCTAGGACTGCTCGTTTTGTTTTCCGTTTAGTCAATGCATCATAACCTCTTCCAAAAAGGTTGGAGTGCATGGTCACTAGGTCATGCAGCCACAGGCACCCCAAGTCCTCATTAAATCCGGCAAATACAAATGATCAGGAAATCACAAAAATTACAGTTTTTATATGTATATCACATTCATAGATTCTGCATGTTATTAAACTCACTGGTTAATGACCTCCTGCAGCCTCCCCTCCAGGTAAAACTTGGTGGCTGAGTGGACAAGGGTGACCCTGTCCTCAAAGCTTCTGACATATCTGACTGACCCCAACATGGACAGCACATCAGAAGCCTGCATGATTGCCTCCATGGCCTTTTCTGGGGACTCAGCAGATTGGATCTGAATGTGAGTAAATTACTTTTTAGTGACAATGTGCCATACCAATTCTAAAAAGTGCTACTTCAGATTTCAAGTCAAATGAATAAAGGGTTGTCTTTGAAACTCTGAAAGTACTTACTCTGAGAAGCTTATCCTTGAATGAATAGTCCACTCTTTCAGTGATGTCAGTTTGATATCAGGAGCAGGTAGGCAACATACCTAGTTGTAGAGCCTCCTTGAGAAAAACTGAGGCTCTACACCTCCATGAACAAGGCACACAGCAATCATACATCCCACCAGCCTGTACTTTCCAGAATAAAGAGCACCGCTGAACAAAAGCACGATATGCTATTTAATGTTATATACAAACAGAACGTCATAGTCATTTAGCTAATCACAAACTTCTAGTTAGGGCCTTCAAAAATGTCAGAGGTATGAATGTCCCTCATAAGGAGACTTAAGAAATCCCCTGTGGGCCTTCCCTTATCTGCCGCCCCCTTGTCAGTGCCTTCTGCATCCTGAAATACAAGGTCTAATTTTGACTCTGGGTCAAATCTCTTTCATACAAAAGCTTGAAGTGCACGTTCCAAAATTCTGTCCCTCATGACATTTATCTGTGCGGCAGGGGAGGTGACCTTCAGGACTTTACTACACAGAAAGGAAAACAACTCCTGGAGGTCAACTAAAAAAAATGCAGATTAAATGGTTTTCTTATTTGCACAGTGCTAAGAACATGTCTCAGCAGCAAATGTAAAGGGCCTACTTACTCGTTATCAAGAATGTAAATGAATGGAGGAGAGGAGGGAGAGGTTGGAGAGGAGGGAGGAGAAGGTGAAAGTCTGTGGTAAATGCAGTTGGGGGCAGTCAGAGTAGATGCGGTGGATGGAAGGTCAACTGTAGTGTGTGGAGACATATTTATCTTAGCACAGAATCATTTTCAATTGCAAATATGATCAAAACTGTTGCACTGTAGCGTACAGTGTTGTGACCCCTGATGTACAGCAATTAATAGAGTCCTACTGATATTTGATATATCCACCAATACACATATGTTTTTACTCTCAAATATCAGTTTCTGTTCCAAAAAAAATCCTGCATTGGTTGGGCTCTAGCAATCAATCATGAATTAAATCAACCTGTAAGACTAATATATCATTACCTTTTTCTGAATATGAAGGGCCGATCTTCCTAATTGCTGATTGTTAGAACAGTCATATTAAGAAGAATGACATGCCTGTAGAGCCGCCTTGCAGAGGTTATATCTTTTGCGAGAAAGCAGGGGAAATTTAGTTAATAGGTTGTTAAGGAGTCTTGAAAGTCAGACTCTTAGTGGTCCCTGTGAATGACCAGCCTGTAAATGGTGTTGCCATCCATAAAGTAAATATGTGCACATATGTAATAAATATAAAGCATACAGTAAAGGTAAATGTACCAGAACTTTTATCCACTACACTACATATTTACTTGTGTTTCCAGAGGAATCAATATAATAACGCAAATAATGGTCTTACTCCTTCTACTCGTATAACATCGGAGCCCTGGACTGAGATAAATGACTCTGAGAGTCACCAAGGGTCTTAGTCTCCTTTTGTGTCTGATGTGAGCTTTCATTGTCAAAAGCCTCAAACCTTTGAGACAACAAAATGAAGCAGGAAGGTCAATAAAGTAGAGGTCTGTTATCTGTGGAAGGAAAAACATTCAAGGTAGCACTCATTGCTGTTTTATGGGCTTCATATAGGCCTGGCACAGCATGGGTCAGCATGGCACAGCAGTTTGACTGTGACTTTCCCTCCAGTAACCAAGCACCTTAACCCTGTTGATGACTTTTGTTCAAAATGACATTTCAAAATGAACATCACACTGTGACATACCAACACACACACTGTGATGCAGAGATTTCAGGAGTTATGGATCCTTAAATTCTGAAGAAACTTATTACAGCAAACAGTGTGCATATCAAATATTGAGGCATTTTGAAATTGAGTAACAAACTTTGGTGACATACATTAGCGAAAATGGATAGAAATATATATATTCTCAGACAGAAAAACAAACATTTACAAAATACAAAAATGCAGGACATGATCACAGAAAACAATAACTCCCTTATGCTTTATAACAGCAATTGTTTTTTTCTTTTATCATATTTTATTTAGAGGGAGTGGTGGTGGTGGGGGGTATTGGCCAGTTTTAATTATTAAAAGGGTTACAACCCATCTATCTCCTCATACACATTTTCAGTTAATTTATTCAGAATTTTACACTCTTGCCTCTAACTGTGGGGGACACAATGTGGTACAAATGCTCAATTATGCAATGACTCAAGGAAGAACAGTACTCACTGGAGGACTTCTATATGAAAGCTGTTCCTGGGCCCAATGTATACCTCTGATATGACCACCTCTTCATCAGGCGTCTCTCCCACAGTTTCTGCACTTTCTTCTTGATCTGTTGCACTCTGTCTGCACTCAGCTCCCTGTCCATCAATGGGATCCATGTCACCCTCTTCTGGAGACATATGAGCGAAAATGTCCTTCACTGCAGTTCGTAGTGGTGCCAGCCATCCCCCCAACATAGATCTGCAGAGGAAACTGGTGAATTTCAGTCCACAGGCCATGAAAATTCCACAGTTGATTAAAATCGCTGCAAGTCCTGGTTAATCATGGGCAGGTAGACAAAGTGTATTGCCCAAAGATGCATTTCATTGTCCATATCCACTATCCCCTCTACTATTTCCAGAAATGTAAACAAATTGTGGTAACCATTGGACAAACCCAACAAATGCTCAATCCTCTGATTATGTAAACTCCTCCCTCGTGAGGAGCTGCCCCTGCTAGAGCACCTGAAAATGTACCCATAAATTGACAGATGGTGTTGTTCACTCCCCCATGATCTGTCCTCACTCTGGAAGGAACACCGTATTATCGCAACAGCATTTATGAAGCTGCCTATGACAGTGTTGGCCCGGTTGTTGTTGGACGCACAGAGAAACACCACCAGTCGGCTGTAGCCATCAATAGCTCGATGGATAACAACCCCTCCACCTGAAGACAAACATATAATGCTAATCAGTAGGATGAAAAGGTGTGTGATTGACTCAAACCATGAGACCAAATTTGACTAACGTTCCACATTCTATCCTAATGTGCACAGCAAATCCTTGATATGAAGGCTAAGTCCAACACAGTAATATATGCAACATACTGTAGAGCAAGATAATTATATATAATGATTTCATCAAACACACTGGAAAAATCAGATGGAACTGCAAAATAGTAAAACACTTCTGTGGCATCATATCAAGTGTACATGTGCACTTTATTTACTTTATCAGCTTGTGGTTTCCATCAATGTGCTAGAACAAGTTTGGTCCAGCAACACAATAGGATCTTCTGTGTTACCCCTGAGACAAAGCTCTCTGGCCAGCAGCCCTTGGATTGACACGGAGCATACTCCCACTCAGTCTGGACCTATGCACTCGTACACCTTCGGCCCTTAGACAGCATCTGGTCCAATCTGGTTATTAGCACCCACCACATTTCTGACTCTTTCATCAAGCTCAGAGTCAGACGTGTCAGAGTACAGAGCAGATCGGTGCAGGCTGAAGTGCCTGTAGTAAATGACACCATTAAGATGCTAAAAGAACTGTTAAAAGAAATCATTCTCAGATAAAAATAACCAGTTATATTTAAAGAATTACTGCTAGTATGCAACATACAGTATAGTGAAACTACTTCATGTATCATCAAATCATGTATGGGGTTTAACATCATCCATTGATGATATCAAACAGTATATCAAACATTTTAGGGTGGACTTTCCCCTAAATAATTAAGCTTATGCTACAGGGGTGTGGCTGCAGTTACAAAAATCCAGTCACCATCCAACACCATAACACCCACCCCTCCCAACCAACTGATCCACAGTGATCCCTAT
This sequence comes from Euthynnus affinis, assembly GCA_029490765.1. Taxonomy (NCBI): domain Eukaryota; kingdom Metazoa; phylum Chordata; class Actinopteri; order Scombriformes; family Scombridae; genus Euthynnus; species Euthynnus affinis. The sequence goes on along the minus strand of CM055850.1, from coordinate 24,738,250 downwards.
ACAATTATGTATTTTACCAGGACCCTCATTCAGACAAATTGTACTATCCAGGACTCCATGGAGGCCGGTAGACAGTGCCTTTTCGGGAGGGAGGAGATATAGTGAAAATTGAACAGATGCCTGACAGCGGCAGACATATACAACACCGCATTGCAACAATTTGTGCCATCTTGTTCACCATTTCTAACATGCCTGATGACGGTGAAAAAACAAGACAATTAATGACCCATTTGGCGTTCAACAGACTGGATCAACTTTCATGGGACAGATGAATGAATCAGAGTTCAGAGGATGATATATGACATTAACATTAATATGACATTTTTGGCATCAAATAATAATGTTATTGAAAAAATCACAAAGTGAGTAGCTAGAAAAAACTCTTCAGTGGAGCTAAAGTTTTTTTTAAAGTGACATTACTGTTGTTTTATGGTTTAACTGTCCAGTTTATTTAGTGCTGCTGTTGTACATTACTGTAATGTTAATGCAGCTTGATAGTTTGGATAACTTGACTGCTTAAGCATTCCCACTATGTGTCGTTTTCAATTACTGTAATTAATAGCATACAAGTTAAAGTTGTGCTTCATGCTCTGTCAGACTTTGAAAAGGAAGGCTTTTTATATTTTCAGAGTGAGTGAAGGAATTAGGAGAGAGAAGACAGAGGAGAGGAAGAACTGCAGGATTTAATGGTGTTGAAAGAAAGACAAGGAGAAAGTAAAGAACTGATTTGAGAAGGAAAATGGTGCAAATGATTCAAGATTTTAAAAAAAAGTTTAAGAAGGAAAGAGAAACACATAGAAGCAGAGGCACATAAAAGCATGAAAAACAATCCCTGACTTAATCCACTGGGGCCAACTTCCCAACCCCAGCTGGAACAAAGAGTTTGGCCAACAACTGCAGGACCTGAGGCTTTAACAGCTGGTGACAGGCACAGATCCTTGCCAGCAATATTAAGTGATACTTATCCTACCACATGTGACAGGAACAACAGGATCAGGAGTTTTAAGATCCCTCTCACCATCCAAACACACAGCAGGAACCTCAGGATATGCAAATACAGAATCAATCACAAGTGCAGGAGGCAGACTTTTTGCATCAGCCTGCGTAACTTCTAAATCTTTTCATGCCACTTCACACTCCAAGATCATAAGCCCAAATGGGTGGCTAATGGCTGGAATGGGACAAGACAGAACAGGATCAACAACTTGACTCGGTTTTCCAGAGAGCTGGCATGTATGGCATGTCCTGACATACTTGGATACATCACGCTTTAACTGAGGCCAGAATAGCCTCATCCAACAAATCAGACAGACATGAATCAGCCTTCTGACTCTTCATCTGATCCTCCCTTGAAACAGACAGGAACATCAGGCAGTGAAACCACATGTTCATCAAGCACCATACCTTTACTACATACTGCTGCATAAATAAGGAGTTTTTTTAACTGTAAATCAAACAGATACTCCAGTAGTGCCCCAGAATATAAATACAGACCTGGAAATGTGCATGATGGCTCCCCTTTAAAGCAGATGGAGGTTTATTCCTTAAATTGATGGTGACTGCTAGGCATATAAACAATCAAACAAACTCAAGACACCTTTTGCATTCACACTCAGGTGTTGAGGGTTTAATCTCATGCCACAGGGTGTCACAAAAGTATGTTCCTGGTAACTTGTGGACCAATTGATGTTTTTGCGTTGGTGACAAACAACTTGAGTTTACGGATAAATATATGTATCTTGGTTTCTTTCTACATAAAAGTATGTCATTATTACATGGCACATCAGTTCTAGCAGACGCTGCAAATAGGGCATTGGGAGGTATTATAGGTAAAAAAAAAAAAAAAAAAGTTGGAGGTGAATGGGTATCTGAAATATTTTATTTGATTTGGAATTGATTTCCAAAAAGCACATGTGGAGATGGAGGAATTTAAATTCTAAGTCTGGGCTAAATATGTACAAACATGGGTAGAAGAAATCTGGCAAAAGCCAAAATTGAGAACTTTAAGAAAATAACTTATATTTTCTTAGTAACTTAGTATAGTATAGTATAGTATAGTTTCGTATGGTAAGTTAAGTATAATTTCCCTAAACTAAAAAATAAATAAATAAAATTGAAATTGAAATTAAAAGTGATCCCTCTATGCACAGGTAAAATGTGATATATTACCATGACATATTGCAACTGGGAGGCTTGTTCAAGAAGGCTTATTAGAAGTTAGTTGGCTAACACCTAGAGATAACTTTGCACCATTTGAAACTGTTAACTATTAGCATTAGTTGAGTAAGTAAATATGTTTTTAAAAAATGTAACGTTACTTATGTATCAGAAAGTAAAAACATTCATGGTGATAAAGAGGAGATTGTAATGTCACTGGTAAGTTGTGTATATACATCAACCATTAAAGACGAAAGGTAGGTAAGAGGGAAGGAAGTAATGTGGACAGAAATAATAAAACAAATAGAGGAGGAGACAGAGAATGAGACAGACACAGTTTTAATTGTTCTGATATGAAACATCCTTTAACGTCTTAAAATCAAATACAAATAAAAACCAATTGTCATATAAAAGAAACAAGATTATGGCCTTGCTTTTTCACAAAAGACCCTCTCAGACAATAACAAAATAACACCAGAGAGCATAAAGTCTGCTCTCCCTGAATAATTAGATATACTCTACTGTTGCCATCATTAGAACAAAGTCCTCATCTTCAGTCGTTGTGACCAGTAATCCTGTGCGCCCAATCCATTTTGCTATGCCCTCAAGCACTTAGAAGAGCTGTTGAAATATTCTGCTGGGATGCACTGGCTTTATTTGCACTCAGTGGCCCGTCCTTTTGTATCTGTGAGGTTGAATAAGGGGAAAAAAATAAAGTTCTCATTTTTCTCTCCCCCACCCCCATGACCTCCCCTCTCTCATTCATACACATGCACACACACAAGTCCAAGTTGTCTCTATAGTACATTAAGAAACAGTAACATCGAGTTAAAATGAGTATTAAGTTTAACATTTCAATTTTTTTTGACATGTCAGTGTGGTACTGAAAGCTTAATGTAAGCATTTCTTCAGACATGCATTCTTCTGTTTGTTAACTATTTGTTTCAGTTTAAGGAATAAGAATATTTACTTATTATCTTTAGTGTGTCAATCAGTCTTTTAATTTACTATCTAAGATTAGCAACTCTGGGTCATTCACTTCTCTAATCAGTGCAGGACATAATTGTCAATAGATTTTGTCATAGTTTGTCATCATACATTTTTTAAAATTTCGATATTGTCTCGTTTTTGTCAGTGAAAAAATGTTGTTGACAAAAACAATGACAAAAATTATTTGTCAATGAAATCAACACTGCAACTAACAATTGTTTCCTTGATTAATAAATTAATTAAGTCTATAAAATGTCACCGAAAAAATAATTTGAAGAAGCCCAAAGTAACGTCTTAGCTTATTTATGCATATGCAAGGAAATGCAAGTTAAATATCCTGATGTTGTCAGCTCGACAAAAAGATCAGTGACTGTGTTATGAAAAATCAGTGGAAGATTTTTGATGAAACTTTAGCCTACATAGCTAATATCTATAACTGGCTGCTTCAATCATATTGCACTGAACTGCAGCTGCTGAGCGATCAGAAGTCAGGAAAACATGCAGAAGGGACCTGAGGGAAACAGACTGGTAAAGTCGTGTGAAAAATAACAGACTGTTACATTCCTGCTCTTTAGTCTTGTGTTGCTAAGCAGAGAGCTCCAATATTTGGCATTTCTCCACAACTTTAGAATGTAGTATATTTTACACAGTACAAGGACTGTGAAGTTTGTCCTCCAATCCAGGGAGACCCCTGCACATAAAGATAACAAAGCGGGCGCCTCTCACATACCCGGTGGACACAAACAGCAGCAGATCACCTCCGGCAGCCACGACATAGCTAGAATACGATGCTGGATGCTTTGGATATTGTTGGTTACACAGCCACTATGGACTTGAAAAATGATTACAGCCACCAGTAACTCTCAACATACATATTGGCATGCAAGTGACATGAAAAAATAGACATGAAAAAATACAAGCCTATCCTTTAAGTGTGTGGGGAGCACAGATAAGCAGACAGTGTATGACTCACAACCTTTCTTCTGGAACTATCCTCATAATTGTGTTGTTTGCATTTTGCAGCAGGAAGGCTAGACAGATATGGCTGACAGTCCTTTTGCTCTCCTTACTGTGGTCACTGACAACACTACTGGTGAAGTCCACTTCAGCCCTCAGAGCATCTCTGTTGTTTCCCAAGATGAAATGGTTGTGAGTGGTCACCCAAGGTTGGCTGATGCCTTTATACTGTTGTTTGGCTTAATGTATGCATTGCATTTAGACTATCCTAAGAAGCTCATTCAAATGTTAACCTTTATCCAGAAAACACTTATGTGTCTTGATAGTAAACCTCTAAAAAATTACTTGTTTTAAAAATAAACAAATTAAGAAAATCACATCTTACCACTTTCACTGTCCTCAAAAGCCTATAGGTTAATTGACATGGGCCTACGCTATATAAGCAGTGCATCTAAAGACTACTTACAACCAATTATGGCATGTCTATTCCTCAATAACCTTGTGGATGAAGGTGCTCAGATTCTACACAGAGCATTTACATCACAAGCCCTAAGGGTCTTCAGAGACAGAAGTGATCCATTGTGCTTCCCTGATGGGAGAGGTACAGGTCCAGTAGGCCCAGCATAGTTTACACCTTGCTCTAAAGAAGTACCTTAATATTTTCATCACTTTGCCTGGTCATCTTGAAGCACAAAGTATCAAGGAGACATTTTATTCTACTGCAAGTATGTGACAGTTAAAATAAATGTAAAGTAGCCTACAGGTTGACAAGCCTCTGTATTAACTTAATCCTCTCCTTCAGGCTTCCTCAATGTTACAGGCACAATAGACTGTACCCATGTGCATACTCAGGCCCCATCTGGACCTGCAGAGGCAGACTATGTCAATCGGAAATCTTTCCATAGCCTAAATGTACAGGTATTAAACTGGGGGCAGCTGTCCATACACTGTCAGGCAGAACAGTAATAATTGGATTTGGATGAAATGTGCACATCTGTGATAATAAATCAAATTAGTTTTGATGTCAATACTTCTTTGGATTTAAATCCTGTTACCCTGGCAGTTGTTCACAGAAATGTCTATTTCAATGTCAGCCTTACACAATCAAGCAACTGTACTGGACAGAGATAGTGTTTTACTTTACCTTATCAGCACAGATTGATTAATTTAAAGAAAAATCAAATATTTCCTTTCCTAATCAAATATGTCATAGTACTAACATGTCGCTTCAGAGGGTCCATGCAATCGTACACAGCGTCAGACCCGAAAGTTCAAAACATTATTCTGCTATATGAGACAAATGTTCAGATAACTCTGAACTGGATTGTACAATTTGAATGACACCACTTCTTAGTCATGCTGAGCCATTTCAAAGTAATGCCCTGCCAAGCAAATTGTCCCACGTCATTGAAGGTCACCCTTTATGCTGTCAAATAATCTGCAGAGGAAGTTGCCTGATATCCAGTATTGAAGCAAAATGGCCTGGTTCTGTCCATGATTCAAGAATTTCTCAAGCATCATCACTGTCACAGAGGTTTGCACAAGGCAAGAGAATGCTGTTACTGCCCAAGGTTTACTTAATCTACTTGAACCTTAAGAGTCTCATGTATATTTAACAAACACTTTTATTCTGTAGCGGAGTTTAATGGTGTTCTGCTTGAGGACAGAGTCTATCCCTGTACTTGATGACACCCTACCTAGAACCAGTCACAGCATAGAGGGCCTTTGACTATGCCCATACTAAAAAAACAGGGCACAAATGGAGATGGTTTTTGGCCAACTGAAATGTAGGTTTCAGTGTCTCAGAGTTACTCCAGACAGTGATATTACCAAAGTCTGTGCAGTCTTGCACAACATTTCCTCCCTACATTGTGAGAGACTGCCCACAATGTTGCTGGAGAAGACATTGACCCAGCCTCTCAGGAACCCATTGATGGAAAACCTGTGAGAGACCTTTACAAAATGCCTATTTTAGTTAATCCCCATTTTATTCATGGTCAACTTCTTTTGAAGTCATTTATTCATTCACTCATTTTTCAAGACAAAAAAAGACATTAAATCATTCAATAAATTCAAACCATGACCTTTTGCTATGTTTTATGTTTACGTCCTTCTCCGGCTTCCTTATCTCCAACTTAATCTTCTCAATTTTTTTAACTTTCAGTACTCAATGTCCAGTTTCTGACTTTCAGTGCCAATAAGCAGATGACGCTTGCCTCATTCCTTGCTGAAGTACTTGTTGTTCCTGTCATGTCCTGCAGCAAGGTGTATGGTTTTACATAATTTGAAGAATCCAGACACATTTGGCCTTACCTCTGGCATTTCTGTGACTGCTGAAATAGTCTCTTCATCAAAGAGCCCTAGACATATTGGTGCCATCTCTCTGCAAAAAAGAAGACCACTGCAGCTATAAAACCAAAAGAAAGAATTGCATAAGATACACTGTGTTCTATTCACACAGGGGTCAGGTAAGCCTTAGGCATCTTCAGTCGGGTAATCTAGCAGGCATATAGTGTTTCGACTCACTATAGGCCTACTGTTAGTTTTTACCATTGAGAGACTGATTATGGCTGAGGAAAAGAAGTTTGACAAGACTGTGTACATATCGCTCCCGAGCAGTTGCAGCTCAATGCTAGCTCCTCTGCGGGTGTGAGGTCTTCAGGTGGAGGTTCCCCACCAGCAGCAGTGGCATCCGTCTTTCTTTGGTGGCTAAAATGGTACATATTTACAGCTTGACAACTATTTTAACAAATAAATTTCACATTTCATTATAGGCTATCTACCACTCTGAAAAATGCTTTTATACTTAATTTCCACTTTTTGCCACGTTCTCTTTTGGCTGTTGAGATGTAACAGAGAATTCATACAGGTCAAAATGTTTTCACCACCTCACCAAATTAGATCAATTAACAGTGAATGTAATGCTGTTATGTCAGTTCTCCTTAGTCAACCTGCATATAATTATGCAAGTTGACATATGGCATAACATGGCATAACATATAATTTTAAACATACATCTGATGTTATCTAGCCTACTGATATTATAGCTGCAGTCTTACTGTATATAGTGATCTGAATGTTGATATATTAAAAAATAAAACAATAAGCAGTCTAGTATAACTTATGCATTTAATTTGTTGGGTACTACAACTATCTGCTGTGTTATATGAAAACTACTCCCTGTACTGGAATTAAAAGCTTTTTTGAATTTGTTGCATACATGAATTCAATTTGTGGGAGACAGAGGGAGGTGTCCAAAACAAAGAACATGTAACTATATATACATATGTAAATATATAACTTATATAACTTTATAATCTCATGATACCAACATACAGTACAGTGTCTTATGTAATGTTCCCAGAGAATAGAAAGAAATAATTCAGGATTTACATTTACATTACCATGCTTGGCTATATGTTACTATATGAATCCATTTAAAGTAACAATAGACTGCTTATAATGATGATTTATCCTGTCACTGCCCCTCGGGTGCTTTATTACATTTCTGTATGTGCATATTTGAACTTGTAAAGACTCTATCCAGAGCACAAAGCAGAATGAGTCTACACAGAGGTCACTGGTGCATTCATCAGTAAGAAGACTCCTGGACTGATAAGCACATTAATTGCCAGTATTAACAGAAATTAAGTGTTTCCTGTCCCCTAACAGTCTGGCTGAGCATGGGCTGTCAATCGTCTGTCACCCTCCGGATGAATCCAAATGGAACTAATGGTTATGACACACTGAGTCCAGTCACTGTTAAAGTGGTTAATCAGGACAATCTCAGAGTTTCTGTAAGAGAGGCAGGTGGTGAAGCTTAAAAGCACGTGGAAGGAGAAAGGGGGGGGGGGGGGGTATTTCTCTGATGAATAGTTATTTGAGAGATAGAGAGAGAGAGATGTGAAAGTTTGCTAGTAATCATCTTCATGGGTATATATATTGCCTCTTTGTGGCAGAGAAAAACAGAATCAGTCATTATTACCCAAACATTCACCGTCACACAAGCCTTTCAGGTCTGTCAACCTCATTCACATCTTTTGAAATGGCAATTCAGACCCATCCCTTCATTCAGAATCAGGTCATCAACCACCCAGGATGATGCTCTCTCTCTCTCTCTTTCTCTCTCTTCCTCGTCTCGCTGTGTGACAAGACTGTGGACAGGTGGGTGTGCAGGTGTGCCCATTGATCCAAAATGACAGGTGGCCTCTGAGCCGGTTGCCTGGAGACAGCAGCTTGGCAGGCTTGCCAGCTGTACCTCAGGCAGACAAGGGACAGGCCAAGCCTGGGGCCCAGGAGCTGTGACTGAGGAGAGGTCAATGCTTGCAATGTATTGTGAGATGATTTGTTTATGAGAAAAGGATTCCCACAGTGCTTCACATATATCAAGTGTGCCGTCATTTGTCAACAGATAGACAAGAGACATTTAGCAGGAAAGACTGGCATTGAGAGAAGAGGTTAGACACAAAGCAGAGGTCCAAGTTTTAAAACCCAATTGACCCATTAGAAAGGGAGTCGGATTCCTTTATCAAAATTCACATTCAGAACGCCGTAACAGTGTCAAAAGTCAAACAAAACTGAACAGGGGAAATTAAAATGAAGTTTTGGTGAAAGATGAATAAGAAAGATCTCTTCCCTCATGTTTGTACAATGTTTTTTAAACTCTAACAGCTTTTTTTATTCACTTAGAATAAAAAAATGTCTTACTTTTTTATTGTCATATTGCATTTATATTATTTATGATAACTATGACCAAACCAAACCAGGATGCCTGTAGTAATGTGGTAATGCTGCATCCAGGACTTAACTTGGGAACACAACATGTACCTCAGGTGTTCCAGGTTACGCTACCTGCAGAGTAAACAGAGAGACATGCAAATCACACAGCAAACCCAAGATGACAGCAGGGGTCATTACAACAATTACCTGTTTTTTGTGGTACTTTCTCTTACCTTCTATGTTTTGATTGTAATGTACCAAAACAGTAAAGCTGAAATTATAGTTTCCACGTCTGCAAGTCCACAATCCTCATGGATTTGCAGACTTGCATTTGTTGTGCATGTGCTTACTCTAGACGCAGATCTACTATGCATGTGTGGAACATGTCCTCCGAGCAGACCCCAGAAAGTATAAATGGAACAACTACCTGTCCGTGGTTTTCACAGCTGTCTGTGTACACGTCAGCTCGGGAGTATAAATGAAGCTTAAGACAAATTCCTTCTATGTGCAAGCCTACTTGACCTGTTTCTGATTCTGGTTCTGATGTTCAGCTATATTCCTCTATGGGTCATGTCCACTATTACCTCTTGCTATTGTTCTCCATCATTTCCCATGCTCTCAAAATCCCTACATCACCATATCTGACCACTGCCTATGTTGCTTGAGCCAGTCAGTCCCTGGTTGCTGTTTTTCAAATCAGGCAATTCTGTCATTCTGTCTTTCAGAACAACAGCACAATAACTTGACTTCCTTGTTGTCTAGGGAGATATAACTTTGAGTCTCCATCAACCGCATGCTGGTTCCAATCCACACCACCAGTGTCTAGACTCTGTGGGGATCCTGCCCTATTTTCTGTCTTCATATGGGCCAATGCTAAATTAAGATGCTTCACATCAATTATGTCTAATTTCCAAAATCTTTCTCTGTTGTTAACCTCAATTACTTTTGTTATACACTTCCAATTGATCTCTCCGTGTTGAAATGAGCTTTAGAGATGTGTTCTACGTTAATGTGCACATTTCTTTTTTGATTATGACATTGTTTTTCTTATTGCTGCCAAAGTGTTGATAAGTGAAATTGGGTATTTCCTGCTCTGCCATAAAGCAGTATTGGTTTTTGTGTCAGTTCTTCAGAATTAAACACTATCATACAGGGAGAAATTGATTGTAGAGGAGGCAGAGGTAGCCTACTCCTTTCTCTGTTGAAAGAGGCTTCAGTGGACTATGATACAAATACAGCTTACATTTTTGCAGATCTGTCATGCAGCTTAGCAAATTATTCAAATGCATTTATTATTATTAAATCAATAATAGTTTTTAAAAAAGAGAGAGAGAGTCTACAGCCATGCTAGGGCTAAATGCTAACATCAGTATTGCTAAAATGCTTACAATGCTTACAATCAATCAATGAGACTAACATTACAGACTAACATGTGGATTCTAAAATACCCCAAAACATTGGCAGCCAGATGGGAGGGCAGACAGATTGCGCAACAATTATTTAAATTGAAAGAGAAAACAAATTTTGCAGTTTTACATCAAGTTACAGAAGGTTCCGGGCAGAGGGTGCAGCATACATAATAAGTCATTTATCTAATTCAGTGCAAAGTTTGGGAGCCGTTAATAAAGTCGTGGGAACAAAGAGCATTGCTGTTCACACACTTCTGTTGTATGAACTTACATAAGTAAGGTGGTTGTAACCCAAGAATGGCTTTATAGATAAATATAAGTCAGTGCTTTACCATGCATGTCTGTATAAAATTGCATTGCAACATATCCAAGAGTTTTTGAGAAATTGCATGATGGACCAAAGCGGTGGACCAACCAGCACTGCCATTCCTGGAGTCACGGTGCTAGCATGCCTAAAAACAGGCCAAACACATCAGTGGCCAAAGTGACCAAAATTCATTAGTAGTGACCTAAATCAAGTCACACTCTGACCACCAGGGGTAATAAACAAATGAAAATAAGAATTAGGGGAGAAAAATAAAACAAATGCATCATGAATACTGAAATTTGACCAAACAATTATGTGATTATGTATTTCTCAACTGCTGCTCAAGTGTATTTTCCCTCTAATATAAAAGGATTAAACAGTGTTTATGTAGCAGTTGTCTTCAAATCTTTTGAGTTTGCAGTAAACATTTACGCCTACATATATGGGTGTGTGTACACTCATACACACATGCTTATACACACTCATACACTGGTAGACACACCTCACCCCATCTGGCCTGCTATCTGAATGGCCAAAATCCAGGCATAGTTCAGATTTGCCAGCTGTGAGCACCTTTAAGTGGCACGAGGAGCACCATCTGTACCTGCTAATGGGATAGGATGGGAGGTAATGTAGTGCTAAATAATTGTGCTGGGCTACTTGGCACCGCCCTCCCCCCTAACCTCCCCACACATCAAAGTGCAATCACTTTTTCAAAGCAAGGAATAATGTGGCCTCATCATTTCACAGGTCTCGCTGTGTTTACCGTGCTGTGACAGAGGGTGGTCGAGTCAAGCTCTGTTGATGTTTTTATCAATATCAGGGTCTTTGTTCACAAAACCGGATGCATCCTGTAAATCCTTACGTCAAGAATAATGTGTTTCAGCATCACATGGACATTTGATTTCATTTTCTCACTTCTTTCAAAATCAAGTGAACACTTTTTTGTTTGTCTACCTGTGTTAGCCCTGTAATAGAGTGACAGTCTGTCCGAGTTGTGCAGTACTCTGTCTCTGCATGTACAGCTGCGACAGCTTCCATCCCTCAGGTAACCTGAACAGGGTAAGCAGTACAGAAAAAGCGTGGACTGATCAATGTTTTCTACAGATTTTGCAATGGATGTAAATCAAAACAAGGGAAATCAAATGTAATTTATGCATAAAATTGCTATTCCCACCATTCCACAATTGAGCATAGTGTAAATAATTTCTTCAGTTAAGGTGCATAAATGGGCTACTTAACCAACACCCTTCTTTCCCCCAAAGGATTTGTCTCAGTGGGGTATAAAGCAACAGCCTGAAAAACAATATTAAGAATATTTTACACAAACTTGGGTTTTATGTCTTCATGCAAACAAACACTGTCATGTTTCCTGCTGTGGTCATCGTTCAAAGTTTTCATTTTACTTGTGCAGCAAGCATAGCATGCTTCCCCAATACTGAGTAAAGAGAAAAACTGAGAGAAGATGTAAATGAGCACCTTTAAAGTAAGGTTAAAAAACAACTCACTGTTAGACAACAGTTTATATTTTAATATATTTTTATAATCCAATTTTCACCTCTTTTTCCAAAAATTAAACATAAACAGATACAAACATGTATTCCTCATGTCAACATCCTATTCTGGTCAGACACCTGAGTAAATCCCTTAAACAAAAAATGTGATAGAACACAACCTAATGATGATGAACATGCAGAGCATAAATTGTATTGTTACTCCTTCGCTGTGGGTGAGAAATAAATGCAGCAGGCAGCCAGACACCAAACTGTGTTCATCCTCAACTTTTGAGGTAACTCAGTCTGTACAGACATGAGTGTCTGAGATGATGATATCAGAGATACACCTGCATACAATGTCTAGTACAAATCTGCTTCCACAACCTCAAGACTCTGGGACCAGAAACAGTATATTGATACTATCCACTAAAAGATGCTCTGTGCTTGTGGTCGGGGATGTAGAGTTCGACTATAGTTTCAACAACAGCCTGCAGCAAACACTTCAATGAAGGTCATCAGGGAAAGGTCGTCACTGTATTGTAGCAGCCTGCAGTGTATTTTTATCTCATGACATTACAGCATTCAGCGCAAAAAAGGCCTGCTCCCTGACACGCAGGGGAAAACATACAGATTCCCAGTTTGTTCAAAGCAAGAGTGTAGGAAAAGTCGCATGTAAATGACAGCTGACAGAGAATACTGAACTTCTGCCACCTGCAGAAGCAATGTACTCAATCACAAATGTGCATTTACATTTTAAACTTTTTAAACTTACATATTTTCAAACCTCAGTTCAGATTCTCAAATTCTTTTACACATAAATTTGAGTACATCTTTGCAGATTCCTGTGCACATTTGCAAACTGTAATGCATGTTAACAAGTCTGACAGTAAATTTAGAAATATCAAATGATTTTCTATATTCACAGGCTCACAAGTTTTCATAGAGTCACTCATAGTCCAGTAACAATTTGTCACTTAATGGTCATTATAATAATCATTATTTGTGACTCAATGAACAAATTACTGTAACAGGAGTATGAAAGAGTCCAGGCGGTCATCTCCTGCATGTCATAAAAATAGAAAAAGATCTGGAGTAGTGAAACAAACTGCCAGAAATTTTTTATTCTTTTCAGTTTCAGTTTTGTTTGTCACCATTGAATGATTGCTGGTTTAAACTTGTGATTTGATACACTGTGCTGAAAAAGGAGGCTGTTTTTCTATTTGTTACTATGTTGAATGAGGCGTTAAATGAGTATTTTTAAAATTATTGTATGATTTTGTTGATTGTGATGGGTTTTCTAAGCATTTTGCTGTGTTTTTTGCAAAACACAAATTCATCTGAACAATGGAGAAGAACAGTGTTTATATTATACAGTACATTGAATAATTGAATGAAAGCTTTTAAAAGGAGACTTAATGTAAGTTTGCATATTTTTATTGTTGCTATTTGTACAATCAATGAGAAAATGATAATTATATACTCTGTTTTGATGAGAATCCCTAAATCATTTTTATCTGAAAATGCAATGATGATTAAAATTCAGTGATGAACATAGATATCTTTGATTCATGATAGTTTACTTAATCTGATACAGATGTTTTCATCAATCTCTGTATGCAGTGCACAGATTTTGAGGCCAAAATTAGAAGCATTTTGTGTTGGGAGTTTTTCACATTAAAACTCAAGTTACTTTTTGTTATTTAAACTGCAAAGAATATATTTAAAATGAAAAATTGTTTATTCAGAACCAGGGTATAAAATTAACAGACAAAAAACACAACAGTAACAAGACAAAAATATTAAACATCTAAACCTTCTCACATAATCATAATAATCTAGGTGGCAGCTTCCCATTTCACAAATGTTTATTGCTTGCAAATTACATATAAATGTGCAAAAGTGCTACAGGGTTCAGGGTCGGTGTGGTGTTTGTTTTGACTGTTAGGAGGAGGAGATGAAGAGAGCTCTCCCAGCTGGGGAGAGTTCCCATTCACTTGAATTAATATCATAATACGGATTGCTTCAAAATGATCACATTGATTGACGCATTACACGCAGAGCTCAAGATACAGTATCTCACTCCTCTCCAAGTTATGACAGCACTCTGTTTCTTGGCACTGGCAGATTCCTTGAAGTAATCGGGCAATGCCATGGCATTGTAAGGCCACTGTATCAAGTTGTGTATACAGTGATGAAAAGGACTGCCTACATCAAATCCTCCAGCACTCAAAAGAGACAAGTGCTGACAAGTGCAAGGGCACTTTTTCTCAGTGTGGTATCCCAAAAGTGATGGGAAAAATTGATGTTACACACACTGTTGTAAGAGCAGCATGTGGAAATGAATATGTGTATGTGTGCAGAAAGGAAAACCATTCCATCAATGTGCAAGTTGTGTGCACCGCCAGCCAAGAAATCACAGATACTGTTGTAAAGCATCCTGGGATCGCACATGACAGTTTCATTTGGAGCGAATGTAACTTCAGCTGCTGCTGGTTTGCAGCGGATGACATTGATGGATGGCTCTCAGGAGACAGCAGGTAAATATCATCCCTTTTATCTTATTCTTCAGTCATTTACCTTAATATGGGCTAGATTTAGTCTTAGAAAAATCGCCTTTGTGCTCATTTTTATAAACATACATTTTTTAATTTGAAACATTGTATTTATATTGTTTTTATTTCAGTTTCAGACATTTTATGTGTGTTTACATTAGCTCAAAATAAAATGATCTATTTATTCACTTTGCAGATACCTTACCCAGTGGGCAACCCATACAATAGGGCCGAGGAGCAGTACAACGCCACCTAAAAATGCACAATTTGGTCCACTGGGGGAAAGGCTTAGATGTCCTTACAGGTCCAGCTGATGCCTCTTTTATAATTCAGGGGGGAGCATCAACACACTAATGGCATGCTTGTGCTTACACAACATCTGCAATGAACACTAAATCCAGGTGACAAACGAAGGTGGGAACACAGAGGAGGGAGATGAGGCAGTGGTCCAGAAGCTTTCAATTGATGGATACTTTTACTGAGTTGTAAACTAAAATGACTTGCTAAATAATAAATTAGTTTGTGAATTATTGACCCACCAATAATCCTCCCCTTTAACATTTGAAAATACAGCAGAAATGAGCAATTTCAAATGCTTAACCCAAGGCTGAAATCATTTTTGTGTGTGTTTTTACAGGCTGTGCTTTGCTGCAAATAAAGAGACTACTGTATGCTCATGTCCACCTGACAGTTTATTCAGCTTTGCAGGTCTAGGGAATAATAAACAGAAATTATACAAAATGACAGAAATCTAATGAAATATAAAAAAATCACAAAAAAATAGAAGGTTTGCCTTTTTTGAATTGTACTGTATTCAGAGAACAAACATAACTCCTCTCTTTCAAGTCTTTGTTTCTCACGTTAGATAACATGACAAACATTCTTTCAAGCAATATGACGAACCTTCCCAATGGCGTAAAGGTCGGTGCTGGACAACCCAGACTATCCAGGAATGTGGTTTCAATGGTGTCACTGGGTAGGCTTTCTTCATTTGAACTTGGAATGAGAAAAATGTTTAAAAGAAATCAAAAAGTTCTTTACTTAACATATTTGTGAACAGTCTGAATGGTTGTCAGATCCTTCTCGACAGTGTTGTCAAAACCTCCATGTTCTCATGTAACCTCTAGAGCCATTTCTTCTTCTTCTGTATATATTCTAATATTTTGGTGGCTCAACCCTTCCTGTTTTCCCAACTAATCTGTCTGCTTCTTTTTGTTAAATACAGCTGGAAAATTGTGTTGAGTGCTTTTCCGACAAACCTGAATGTAGAATACCACATTTGTAACGTCCTGCCAATTCTGTATTTTAACCTCCCCTATGGTTTCACAGTAATCCTCTATTTTGTCCCACCGTATCAATACTTGTGTGAACTGATGTTGTGAGAAATTCACTTTGCTGTGCATGTTTTTATAGCCTAGTCAGCACAGGTGTAATTGCTTAATACATCGACTGTTGCCATGTTCCAATCAACACATTTCCTAGCCCATTATTGGAATTGACAGGGATATGGATACGCATGGTGATATTACTTCCACCTTCAGCGAGCATTACATTAGATATATAGGTAATTTCAAACAGCATTTATTTACTTACGCTGACTGTTTTTAAAGTCTCTGTAAAGCAATAACGACTATGTGATCTGAGTTTGTCTCACTACAGAAAAATGTGTAATTATCCACCGAGCCAAATTTCAATTATTAAAAAAATCGGCATGTAAAATTAGGTTTCAAAATCATTGAAAAATAAGCAATGTTCTCTGCAGAGAAACACTGGGGGCTCGTCCACTGATTGCGCTGAAAGCACAACCCACCTGAACAGCCTCTGAGTTAACAACACTCATGTCGAACTCTAATATAAAAATGCACAATTTAAAATAGGCCTTGCTTGAAGGTGTGAGCAGGGAACATAGATGATATCTCAAAATGAAAGTAATGTTAGGAGCAACTGTTTAATTTGGCACCTATTTGTAGGTAAATGTGGACTTGTTTCATTAAAAATGTAACTCAAATTCCTAGTTAACAAGTTAACAAGTCTACTCACTTCCCTGCTGAAACATCCTTGGTGGCTTTATTGTGGCCATCGTCATTGGAGCAACTGCCTCTCACCTGCCCTGTTCTCTTTGGTGAAGTGCTACTTGGCAAATGTTCTCCCTCTGGCCAAGGACCTCCTAGCCAAACAACCAGTTCTAAACCAAAGCTACAGGTGATGGATGGTGACTCTACCTGTCCTCCAAGCCAAACAGACAGTGCTGATGCCAAAGCTGCTGGCAGCTTCACATGTCAACGTACACACTGGTTTGAAATGACTCCTTGAGCGCTGACATTGACCGAAAAATGGCCCCACTCACCAGTAACAGCGGATTATCTGAAGTGAATCCCAGTTGTCTGTGATGAAAGTTTGTAAAACTACCTAGTGTAAAAATAGTAGCAACTATGAGTACATGCACTCTTGTGTACATACAGTGTGGGCGGGGTCATGTTAATAGCCCCTCTACGTCATCGAGTCAACGTTTCAGGCCCAACCAAAAAATCCAGAAATGGTGAAAAAAGGTTTAACGCTCTTACTCCATAATTCAATACAACATAGTTTACAGTCTTTCCCCATGGTTTCAGCAATTATTTTCTAACATGTATAATCTGTTTTAAAAGAAATCTCAGATTTTCCTTCACACAGATCAATTTAGATATATTTGTATCCCACAAATAACATTTACTATACACTGAAATCTTTTAGAAAAAATAAATTTCAAACAAAGGAAAGCAGGGAGAGAAAAATGATTGGCAAGTACTGATTATTTGTCACAAACTCTCTGAATGTCCATTGTGAAGTGAGACAGTGGCTTGCCTATGCGATTTCTCATGTTGGAAATTGCAGCTTGCATGTTGCAGATTTGGTTAAATGAACCCCTGGTGTTTCTGTTTATGTTAATTAAGGTGTGTGTTGAGGGAAAGGTGGATGTAAGGTCTTCAGGAGTCTGACAGCATTGAGGAAAATACTGTGTTGGTGTACTTTATACTGCGGTGTCACTGCCAGACAGCAGGGGGTCAACCAGTCTGAGAGAGGGGTGGAAAGAGTTCTTAACAATGCTGGAGGCCTGTTGAAAACATCTTTTCAGTAGATGCCCTGGAAGGAGCAGAGAGAAACCCATGAGCCTCTTATGTCAGTTGCTCTCACTAAACACTACAGGGTTACCCTATAGAGGGTGACTCACTCGCTTTGGTCTTTACAGAAGTGCATCTTCTGCTAAGCCCTCTTGGTTAGAGTGATCACTGATGATGTGCACTCCGAGATGTTTGGTCGCTGATGTGCAGTGGGAAATGATCCACTTGTGTTGCCCTTAGATGTCAGTTAAGTGTTTTGTCTTCTCAACATTAAAGGCCTTATTTTTGTGAACCCAGCAGCATGGCAAAGATCGCCCATTATGGTTCAAGGCGAGTCACCAAGATACCAAACCAGCACAGTCAAGGAAATAACCTCAGTGCGCTGCAAGAAAACACCAGTTTGCCTATGTGACACTATGTTTTGTGCCCTGCACCAGCACAGACACGGTGTCCTAAGAGGCAGATTGTTGTTACTGCACCAGTCCACCTACCTGCACCTCCTCTCTGTATGTCAGATGTATATCCATCCCTCTAGTATTTCAGCTCCTCCTTTTTGTGATAAAATTACAGGAATTGGGAAAAATTGTAAGCTAATGAAAATAATGTATTTTTATTTTTAAACTACTGCCAGTGAAGAGTCATAAGTAATTATTTCCTTCATTAAAAACCATACTACATATCACAGAAACAGCTATATTTCTGTGCTAATTTTTGCATTTATTTTCTGAACATGAGAACCTTTATATAAAAAAGGAAATATTATACTTGAATTCCACTTCCATGACTGAAAATCCAGCATCCAGTTACAGAAGAAGATTTTGAGACCAAGCAGAAAAAGTATTTTGCTTCTGTGGGTTGTATTATGATTGTATTGAAGACTGAACTGAAGACGGTAAACACTATTCTGGCATACATGCTCTTCTTGTCCAGGTGGGATATAATTCTAAGAATGGCAAATGATATGGTGTCATCTGTAGATCTGTTAGAACGAAATGCAAACTGGAAGGGGTCCAGAGAGGTGGAGGGAGGCTTGCTTTGATGTGGCCATGACTAACCGTTCGAAAGCACTTCATAATACCAGAGGTAAGTGCCACAGGACGCTTGTCATTGAGGCAGGGCACAGTTGACTTCTTAGGCACCAGGATTATGATGGCAGCTTTGAAGGCTGCTGGAACAACAGCCTGCTTCAGGGACATTTTGATGATGTCTGTGACGACTCCTGCCAACTGGGCTGCATAGTTTTCACTGTGCTGGGGTGATGCTAATGCGCTATGTGAAGTTTATTTACTGTATGTAATATCATATATTTGTGAGAGCACAGGTGATGCATTTTACTTTATTTAACAATCTTTTACCTCAACACCTTGGCAGTAGTGACTAAATCCACCTTGATTCCTATTCCTCTGCTTTGTAAATAGTACATTTCCCTTCAAGGATTCAAGCCTTTAGCTTATGTTCTTCAATACAGCCAACAGTAAACAAACTGAAAGTGTGGAGAACTATTTAGGAATTTTAAAACTCTCTATAAAGCATCTCGAGATGACTGCCAAGGTCTGAATATACTTTATCTCAGAGTTGTTATACAAACGAATCTGAAGCTGAGTATTTTTGACAACTTCGTTTAGTAAAATTGAATCTGTCTCTTAATGTATTTATAAACACATTTGTAGTGGCCACATTATAAAAATGACAGCTCATATCTATGTCTACACCTTTAGTGTGCATTACATGGGGTACATCTTTCAACAGATTATTTCATAAAACCAAGATAAAATTTAGAAAATGTCATTGGGCACACATTGTAACTTGCACAGCACGTTATCCATCTGTCTCTGACCCACACTCAGTTTCTTTCACAGCCTCTCCACACACACACATTCATCTCCATTAAAGCCAGTAAGGGGTCGCCAAGCCCTTCACACCTCTGTCAGACCCCATACTTTGGATGACATTGAGCCCAGCGGTAGTCAAAGAGCTACAGAGGAGGTGAGGGTTACAGAATGTGAAAGTTGAGCCTTTCTCAACTTTCTCTTGTAGTGATGCTGGGTGCTTTCTGAATCTCTCTAGCTCACTGGGGGGGCACTGAGCTGTAAAGCCAGGTCACATTAACAATGAACAGCAGCCATTGCTGTTCCAACTTTTGAGTCTGTGTGTATGAATGCCCTGTTACAGCTATTACTACAGACACTGTTTCAATTACAACCACAACTACTGCTACTACTACTACTGCTCCAATAACTGAGCAGCTTCTACCGATGTTGCTATGACAACTACTATTGTTATGACTACAACTACTATAACTGCTCAAGAATTTTCAGAATATCAGCAAAAGAAAACTCAAATGAATGCCATTTTGCAAATATGTGGAGCTGGTTTGTCAAGATAAACACCTGGTGGTGATATTTTTCATGTCAGGGCCATTAAACTATTTCAGAGGAAGTGGACACAATGAGATGATTTAATTAAAAGAACACCGGTCCAACATCAAGCAGTGAAAAGTAACATAGAAAATGTGTATGTTTCATGAATTAATTTGAAGAGCTTTACAGTCTCCTCATATGTCGACGCAGATTTGATGTTTTTGTCTGTTGCTATATCATCTCTTCAGGGAGGGCAGAAACATCTAGGACATCTAGGTCACATGCTTCATGTATGTCAAGATTTAATCACTAAACCTGTTTCCATTGACTTTGTAATATTTTGAGATTTTTTTCAAATTTTCAGCATTTCCACTCAGGGATTTTTTGATGTACCTGTTTAAAATGCAAATGTAAACAGCTGGATGGAAATGTACTTTGTGAAAGTGACAGTGCGCTGGATTCGAATATGGACCAGTTATTCAGTTTTCTCTCTAAACTATTCTGAAATCTGATGACGGCAAAAATGTCTAGAATAAACCTTTATATAACTAGTCTCAAAAGCCATGGGTCTTTGTAAACAACTGTACAAAAACTTTTTCTGTTAACTCAGCCAACTAAGAGGCTACTCTCTGGCTAGCAGTAATTGAGCAGCCCCCCAACCCCCTCCCCTTTACCCTTTCATCCACCATTGGCCATCAGACCCAAAGTCATCTGGGGGTGGGGTGGCTGCCGTTTTATTGGCACTTATGACCCACAGCAGACCCACAGTGATCAACAAGGGGATGGACATGACATGGCATAGCAAAGGGGTGCCAGTGGACCATAGCGGCTTCATTAACACCGGTACATTAACTGTAAATCCAGGCAAAGACCGCCCCCCTCCCAACCTACCCCTAGGTCCCCATCCAGAAAATCAGGTGAGAGGCCTCTAGCTACAGCTTGTGAGGGTCAATCTGCAATAAAAGGCATCCGTTTTCACGGCCTGCGGCAGAAAGATTGGAGACCTCCCACTCCTCTCCGAGCCATTAACTTCACCCTTTCATGGCAGGCAGAGGGACTAGTCACTGAGCTCCCATAATCCCTGGCATTACCTTCACCTGACCTTCATATGCCCAAGGAAAGACCAAGGATGTATGAAAAGATGGGATGGCTGAAAACAAACAGTGTTGAAAGCTCATTCGGTAAAGGAGAGATACAGAGTGTGCGTATGTCATTTCCAGGTTTCTCTCAGATTTTTTTTTTTCATTTTGAAAGAAGTTTTTTGAAGGTCGTGGCTTATTATGCAAATAAATCAGCCCAGTCTTTCTAATTTTATTCATATTGGACAAATATACAGCACATGCTTAACAATAAAGATACAGTATCTATGCATGGATGAGTTTAAAACACAGACATGTGATGCCAAGCCCAGAGACAGCAAAGCTGTGATGGTTGCACCAAATGAAACATATCCCCAGGAATTATGTTCATATTGGATAATTCTGTACCTCATAATTTGCGTCCAGTGCCAATGTGCCAATGCAGAAAGTAGTTTTCCTTTTTTGTAGCAAGGCAAGCGTAAGAGAGAAGGTCAAGGTAGAGGTCTGGGTTTTGGATGGGCATCCAACTCTCATGCAGGAGGCATTTTTATTAACCACAACCATGATCTTTCTTCTAGATCTAGCAAAACTTTAAAGAAAAAAAAACTCCTACTGAAAGCACTAACACCAAATACTGCCATATGACAAGACTGTTCTCCCAAGAAAAAACAACAATATCAATTGTTTCAGAAGGTACCCTAAAACAATATATGTTTACATTCACGTAATAATCACTCAGGTGGCCACAGTAATTATAAGGAGGAAATCAGGTGACGAGAATATGGAGTGATTAAGTCCTTATAGTGAGGAGGTCGGGGTGGATGGATGGATCAACAAAATGTGACTTTAACACAGGAGATCGCTGTTCGCTTTCTGTTTCCAACCACAAGTCTACATTGTTATTTTATAAAACCATGATCACAATCACAGTGTAGTTATTATTGTAAGCATGAAATAACCATGTTAATGTCTCTCAGATATTGACATTTTAAAAGTGAAAACACCTTTTTGAGACTGCTTTCACTGTTTGGTTATTGTTCCCTGAACTCAGGGTGGTGACTTGTTGCTATCAATTTACATTCATAACTTTATTGCTTTTCAGTAATTAATAATTATCTTAGATAATTGCTAATTATTGTTAATATCTAAACCTGCTTCTACTAAGTCCTAACAGTGGTAACCCAAACCACAACATAGCTCTAAGCATAACAAAGTACTCATCCCTTACTAACCCTAATCCTAACCTGAACCGAAAAAATGATCTTCCCGTAAACTTAACCAAGTGGTTTTTGAGCCTAAACTCATCTAAACATAAACCATAGTTTCACATCATAAAACACAGTTGTTGTTGGGTTTTTTTCAACAGTGACTTATAACAGTTTTGGAAGACACCACCAAATGATGTCATTCCCCCGACTATTGTGGGCATCAAATCAGAAAACACTTCATTCTGGAGGGAATGAACCTATGATGTATTTTGTTGAATAATTTGGTGAAGTTGTTGTTGTTGCATATGACTCACGTGAGAGAATGAGTTGAAATATTACATATTGCCCTTTGTGTGGTTCTACCACGGAGACACAGCAGGCCACAGAGCACTTTGTTTGTTTTTGCACCCCCCAAGGGTAAAAAAGGACATACTGAAAAAAGGCACTGAAATAGAATGAAAGAGTAATTCGGTTGGGGCCCTTAAGGGGAAATATGGATGTCCTGCAGGGTAGGAACAAAGTCCCTCAGCGCAAAGGAGCACTTTGAGTTACAGTTGCACTGCTCACCTTGTGTTTACGCAGACAAATGGATATGCATTAGTGAAAAGGTGTTTCGTTCTTGTGTGTGCATGTGTGTGTGGGGTTGTTCAAACAACTGAAAAATGTCAGCAACAAAATCCTAAAAATAAGAACTATGCAAAGTACTTCTTTATACATCTAACTGACCTTTTTTGAATGGAAAGCTTCTAAAACTGAATGACTTGGATTTTGAATAATTGCATAATATGCCTTTCTAAGACTTTTCTTTCATGTACTTTCATTCACCCCATAAAAGAGTAATGAACCAATGACTATAGACCTCTGAGGATGCATGTTCTCTATACAGTGTTCTCAGTTTAATGGTTCAACTATGCAAGAACTGATTGCAGGATGTTCAGTCAGCTCATAAGAAAATTTCCTTAAGATTCATCATCTGGTTCCCCAGTCCTTTATCACACATCAGTGCAGTTGTCTCCCAACTTTCAGCCTGTTAATATTTGTTGATTTAGTACTTTCTGACGATGAGTTGAGATTTGAGCTGTGAAGTGACTGCTTTACAATTACCTTGGGTTGTGTCATATTAAAGTTAGATTATATCATATTGATCAAATCAAGTTTATTTATAAAACACATTTCAAAACAACCAGAGTTGACCAAAGCGCTGTACAATAAAATAATATAAATGAAGTAAAATAACATAACATGGTGACAGCAAAATAACATAAGAATACTATCCAATAAGCATACACAAAAATATAAGTAAGGAAACAGCTGGAAAAAAACAGAAGAATAAAAAGTGTCTACAGAGGGGGAACACTTCATTGAAAATGGTAAACTGTTCCAAAGCTTTGGGGCAGCTACTGCAAACATACAATCACCTTTACACCTCAGCCTCAATCAAGGGACCAGGAGCAGCTGGTCTGAGAGATCTGGGTTTGGACTGTGGTGCCAGGCCATGTAAAGCTTTAATAACAAATAATAGAACCTTAAACTCAGTCCTATACTCGACCGGTGCCCAATGTATGGAGGCGAATACAGGTGTGATACTGTCTCTCTTCCTGATACCAGTTAGTATTGCATTCTGCACTAGCTGAAACGAAGACCATTTCAGTAACCCAGCTGAGAGGAAATTAAGGCATTTATGACAATCTTCGGGTCATTAAATGAGAGGAACAGTTTGAGTTTGGTGATATTTCTTAGTTCAAAAAAGCAACCTCCCACAACACTGTAAATTTGTTCTTCAAATTTTAAAGCTGGATTGAAGATGACACAAGATTTCTGGCATGGGCATGAAAGTTAGGGGCAAGCTAAGTGATTAGCTATACCCCCAATGGAGTTGGAGGGACCAAATAAGGCCACTTTGGTCTTACTATCATTTAATTGAGGACAGTTTTTTGCCATTCAATATTTCACATCCTGGAGGCAGTCACAAAGGGACCGAACTGTGTTGTTAATGTTATCACCAGGTGTTAATGGGGGGTATAGCTGAGTGTCATCTGTGTAGCGATGGTAGGAGATATTTTATTTTTTGAAGAAGGGGGACAGGAGGTGTTATCAATTTTACTTGTGAAAAAGTTTAGAAATGTATCACAAATGACTGGTTGGCACAGGAAAGCAGTAGCAGCAGGGTTTAGGACTGTATTAATTGTGTGAAATAGTATTAGTAATAGGGTGGTAATTTCTGGAAATAATATTAGTTAAAGCATTTTTGCACTTGCTGCTTTAACAGATTGCTGATCATTAACAAGACATTTTCCCATCATGTCATATGAGACTTGAAGCCTGTCTCTTTTCCATTTATTTTCTCTGCTCTCTTACATAATTGCCTGAGAGTGCAGGTGTCAGTGTTCAGCCAGGGTTGAGTTTTAGTTTTAGGTTTTCTGATTTTGAATGGGACAACAGAGTCCAACATGTGTAAACAAGTTGAGTTAAACCAGGTGATGTACTCCCCTGTGCTCAGGCAGGAAGAGCAAGCATCAGTATTGCAGAATAGGGAAAAAGCTAAATAAGCATCAGAGAATTTGCTAACAGTAGAGTGGTTTATTGTGCAGGAGTAAGATGCAGTTAATTGAGGTTTGGGAACGGTATGGGACCTGGTGGAAAACGTGAAACACTGAAGAATGGTCCGACCAAGCATAAAAACTAAATCTAATGTGTGGCCACAATTATAGGCTATGGGAAACCAGCTGCAGAAAGTTAAAGGAGTCCACAATACCAAGAGATTCAGTGGCTCTGACGTTTGATGAGAGGTCAACATGAAAGTTAAAATCACCAGATTAAAATTTTGTCATGATTCACAAGAACTGAAGATAAAAACTCAGAGAATTCAGTGAGGAAAATGGTATCCAGCCTAGCGGGGGCAATGCACAACTACACAGAGGACTGGACATGAGCCACCAGTTTTACACATCAAGACTTCAAAGCTAGAATAATCATTCGTACCAATGGGAGTGCACTTATGGCAGTTTCTGAAAAATGACAGCTAAGCCTCCCCCACGGCCACTGGGCCAAGGGGAGCTGTTATAGTCATAGTCAAGGAGATATACTTCCTAGAGCTGGCTGTTTTCACCAGATTTCAGCCAGTTTTCTGTCAAAAATAGGAAATCTAAGTGGGTGGGTGAGATAAAATCATTTAGAATGAAAGACTTATTCGAGAGAGACCTCACATTTAGACGAGCTAGATAACACAGGGTGTCAAGTGAAGAGGAAACATGTAAGAGAGAGTGCTTTTGTTTACAGCTTTGAAACTGCCATGTGGATGGAAAAACCTGTCTGTCATGATAGTCTAAATGGAAAGACCAACAGCTGAGGGGGTTAATGACAGGTGGGGCCAATAGGGGGAGTTCTAACAGGAAACAGTACTCTGAGTTGGCACCTTATAGGAGGAGAGAGGTATTGGGGTGTGTATGTGGAGAATATGTCAGTCACTTGGACAGGATTGCACAGTGTACTGCAAATTAGCCTCAAGCTTGCGGTTAGCCAGCTTGTTGGGGTGGATACCGTCTGTCTTAAAAAAGGAAAAGTGTTCCCAAAACAAATTAAAATTGTCAATGAAGCCTATGTTGTGAGCCCTGCAAGCAAACTGGAGCCCAGTGTTGAGGCTAAGGACTCTGCTGAATTGTTCTGATCCATGGCCAAGTGTAGGAATTGGACCGCTGGATCATTTATTCCCACATGAACTATTATTCTCTGAATAGAGGTCGGCAGTGCACGCAGCAGACATGGGAGCTTTACCAAGATGTCAGGGACTGTGGTTCCAGAGAAACAGTGTGTTGCAGTGTTATGAAACGGATGTTCCTGATTATGAAATCCCCAACTATAAGTGTATTTGGGAAGAAGAGGAGGCGAGGAGATGTGAAGTGTGGGTTCACAAGGCTGGACTCCGCATGTTCAGTTTCCACTGTGCATGTTGGACTTACAATTGAATTCACAACTGTATCACCTGTAATGAGCATGGATGGAGAGGGAGTATAGGGGGGGGTATGGCTGGTGGAGGGATTGGAGGTGACAGAGAGCTGTGGGACCCATGGGACGGCAGGGGAGATGGAGGATGAGGCTGGGATTCAGCAGCCAAAGGAGGGAAGTCATGCAGGTTGAGGATGTCATATTAGTTCTCCAGCTGGGTGTTATAGCGAGGAGGTGCACCTCCCTCTCCTGCTGCAAGTACCAACTAGGGACCAGGGCTTGTGATGGGATGGAGTGGAGCTGACCAGGGCTTTAAGCTTAGCCTCAAGCCATATCCTGGAATCATCAGGGATGGTGACCGAAATGATGGTGTCCATGAGCTTCTCGGCTCCCTGGATCTGGTAGATTGTGGATATTCTTCCTTCCAGCTCTGCTATCTTATTGGCCAGGCAGGCGCAGCTCACACATCCAGATGGGGAGGTGAGTGGAGCCATGGATTGTAGATGTGGTGGCAGAGGAAAAGAAATAAAAAGTAGGCCAGTACACTAAAAGTGCATAAAAGTTTAAAAGTTTAGCTACCAGCTGCGGATGGTATCAGCTTCTGACAGGGAGGTAAGAGACATACATATATGCAGGGGCTCCGACCCAGAGCCCACAGTGTTGATATAGTTTTAGCAAAGGTGACAGAGGTGGTCCATAGAAAGGAAATGAAGCAGCAAGCAGCAAAACTTACCAACACGGGTTCAACACCTGGATCTGCTGCAGAGATTAGCCTTCTCTTTGCAGATTGTAGCTCATCTTGACATGCCATCTGCAGTTCCCGTTGTGTTAGTTAGTTACCAAGGCTAAAACCAAGCCAGTTGTGTTAGCCTCAGCAAGCTGCCCAGACTGGTAATTGTAAAACTTAAAATCCAAGTACATGATAAAACATATAGATACAAACAACCAGGATCTAAATGTGTAGTATAAAATGTGGCTTAAAAACTGGATAAAAATGTCAGTTTATGACAGAGCTTCTGAAAAGAGCACACAACACGTATCAGCGTTGATGGCACTATACAAAACATCCAATCATTTGTTTTTGTTACTTTTCACAATATTAGTGTTAACCTTTTAATACACAATCAAATGCCTTTTATGATGATGATTCAAGTGTTCTTAGTTCTTAGTAGGCAAATTGACAGTAGAAGAGAAAACATAATTGACTGATGATTTCCTCTCACGATGACACACCGTAATAGTGCAGTAGTAAAGCACTGTGTATAGTGCAGTAAAATACGGAGCTTCCTCTGGATGTCAAGCTCACAGAAGTCACCCCTCAGCCAGCCAGTCAGCCAGCCAGCCATGAAACATGTAATGATATATGTCTGTCCCCTCATTTTGACAGTAGTAAACTCCATTCAACATGGTTATTCCATCAGAATTCTTTGTGACAATGGACAGTATTATGTGCTTTGTTCCCTAAAAACTGTCAAGCCATGCTGTAGCATTTTCAAAATTGCATGAGAGTGTGTCTGTGTACTGAGTCCAGTACAAAGTATATGAAATTGATAGAAGCAATGACAGCAAAATGAAAAGAACCACGGCACCCTCTGCAGGAGAGGAGAGGAGACCTTATTTTCAATATTCTGCTCCCTCCAGTATATAATGTCAGCAGAAGCACCATTTCAAAAAGAGTAGAAGTGCACTACTAATAATTTATAGCAACAATAATATAAGACAACAGTTCGCTATCAGTTATTCTGCATGTGTGTGTGTGTGTGTGT
>CM055850.1:24510204-24707704 GCA_029490765.1 Euthynnus affinis | reverse complement strand
TTTTCTGTCCTTCAGTGACTTGGAGAAGGTCATACATTCTTTTATCTTTTCCAGACTCAACTATTGGTACTCTCTGTACTCTGCTCCAGTCATCATGCAACTGTCACGTCTACAAATGGTTCAGAATTAAGCTGCCGGGCTTTTAATGAGTATTAAGAAAAGGGACAACATTACAACTGTTTTAGCATCATTGCACTGGCTCCCTTTACATTTAATAGATGATTTTACTTACTTTTAAAGCCCAACTTGGACTGGTGCCAAAATATATAATAGACCTCTTAACATTGTATATGAGCCTGAACATGATCTGCGATCATCTATTCAGTTATTCCTCATTATACTAAGTCCAATTTTGTGACCAGAGGGGATCAGGCTTTTGCTGTCAGGACCCCCAAATTCTGGAGTGCACTTCCTCTAGACATCAAACTGTTGACATCTGTGTCAACATTTAAAAAAATGTTAAAAATCTTCTAAATTTCTTGAAAATGTATATAAAATAGATGGCTGGACAATTGTACAGTTAGATTTGGAAATGCTCTGCTCTTTGAGTCCAAGGAACAATGAGGAAACTGCTAGAGAACTAATCCCCCTAACACAAAACAGTACACAATCAAAGATAGCTGTAAACATACAGTACATGAGCATTAACACTTAGTTTAATCAACAGCAACAAAAGCTTAACACTTACTTAGGAGGTTGGGTGTGATGGAGGGCACTGTGGCTGTAATCATCATTGACACAAGCCTTTCAGTAGATTGACTGTGATAAGTGTTTGAGGTTGGCCACGTATATCAGCATGATTATGACTGGATGTTATTTTTCAGCTGGTACCTAAGCTGCACCACAGGAATGCCCCGTTCAAATGGATGGACAGGCTGCCTTTTTTTACATAGGGCTAATGTTGTTCACAATCACCACCGTTGCTGGTGATTTTGAAGCATGAATGAAGTAGCTAAGAATATGATATATTTTTTAAAACTTGGAGTGATTTTCTCCACATAAAACTGACCTGGACAAGATTGAGCATGAGTTCCTCTGAAGGTAAGGAATGCCTGTACCAACACCTGTCAATCAATAATATTGTGTTGAGACCCTCAACAGTTGTTCTCGCCAAACATTGTAGCAGTAGACCACTCAGGTTTACCATAGGTGTCCATCCAGGTGTTTGTCATCTCCAACTTTCTCTTGCAGAATGCTGCTGCCTGCCAGTAGTTTAACATCTCAAAGTTTCCAAGACTCTGCTGTCACTTTACTGATAGCATACAAGAAAATAAAGGGAACAGTTCTTCCTTACCTTCAAGACATGGTCAAACTCTACTCTCTGTCACTTTGGGGACCCTGTGGTTGTTCATCACGGTAAAGACTATTCTTTGTTTTGGCCCCATGGTGGTGGAATGAACTCCCCACTGAGAACAGCAGAGTCACTGCCCATCTTCTGCCACAAGCTTTAAACAAACCTTTTCAGGCTACACTTTGACACATCTAAGCACTCAAACACACACTTGGTGGTTTGTTTTATTTACAATTTTGTGAAGACAAATAGCTCTTGTTGGAGGGTGAAGGCACTTATGGTAAGTTGTTATAACAAAAGCACTTGTTAATTTTACTTTTTGTACCAGGTCCATAATGTTCTGGTGACACTAGACTATAGTATTTGAAGCAGATATCTTTTTGGGCACTGTGGCTTAAAGGCAGCTTTTTAGTTTCAACAAAGTCAAAAGTAAAACATAGACATAGCTGAATGTGTTGAATGCTATGGTTTTCTATTTGTATTTTCACACACCATACCAGTGGGGGTGCACTGAGATTGAAAAGGCAGCAATAACCTTAGGGGAACCAGAAATGGCAGTGACAAAATCTCAAACGAGAACAAAAATGAGTGGCTCCAGTGAGAGAATGACTGAAGCAGCTGAGGGAAGAGAAGGATTTAGAAACTGTTTGATCGATCACAAAGGTGCAGATATCCAAGAAGCACAGCTAGCCAAGTTCTAAAATAACTCTCTTTGACATACATTTTGAGACACAGCATTTTAGCAAACATGAGAACAAAGGCTGTAACCCATTTTCATACTATGTAATAATATTCTAGACTATGCACTGAACGGTAATTTTCATGTATTGCTTTGGGAGTTTATTTATAGTTTCCCAAAGCTGTTATCTTTTTTTAAACAAGGAACTGTGTCACCAACTCTACAGTTAGTCTTTACCCAGCTTCCTACAGTTCCATTGTATTACTTGAAATGCATAATGACACAATAGTATCATTCAAAACACATTTTCTTGAATATAACAGGGCCAACATCAATGTTATTAGTAACACCTGTGAAAAGACCTTTACAGGAAGGTATACTTCAATATTGTGACTTTTCTCAGATATGACATAATTCAGCAAATAACTGTGGCCTACGTATATGAAAACTTATTTCCCTCACATATATTTACTATATTTACTCACTATATTTATACCCTCACAAATCAGTGCAGTGATGCAAAGTGAAGTAGCGATATTTTTGTACACAGCAACCTTCATCTCCCATATGTCTGGTCAATAACTTCATTGACATGCAGTGAAATGGACTTGAACCACATCATTCATTCCTTAATTGTGCCCCAATACAGGAGGCACATTTAGCATACAGGTTTCATCTACTGTGCACTGTTCCACCAAAACCCTTTGACCACTATGCCATGGATCTTTTCCATCGCAGAGCATTAAAAGCCCAGTATTATAACAAATTCTGACAACCTGTTAATGATATAAAGGAAAGCTGATGTTGTTGTTTTAAGTCTTTGGTTGTGTGTTCCTAATATTAGATATATCTTTGTTCAATTTTGTCAATGTTGTAATCAAAAATGCTTGATTTTGCAGCAGCTTTTCTCAAAATTTGTGATGCAATTTCTTTCTGCAATTTTTATGTGATTTTTTTTTGCAGTAAAATTGCAGGAATTGCCAAAAAATTGCATGTTAAGGAAAAAATAGTTTTCCTCCACTTTTGTGTAAAACATGTGGAAAATGTTTTTGCAGTTACTTTCATTGGCAAATTAGAGGGGCTCACTTTCTTCATTGTGTAATTTCACTTGAATGTGCAATGCGATGAAGTGTCATATTGGTTGCTTTGATTAGACTGACGCAGGGAAATGTGACAATTGGTAGTCTAATTTTCATGATAAGACCACATTTCAGATAAACCCTGTCACTTCCTGTTTGCCATTTTTTTCATGGTTTATTTTGATGATGAGAGAGAGTTTGAAAAGCCTTGCTAACTGTAAATTAGGAGTTATTTTTGTTGATAAAACAAGTTTTGTTTGATAAAGCTTCCTCTGTGCTGTACTGCCTTCAACAGAAGTCATGTGAATCCAACACAGTCGCACACAACATCAATACAAAACAGAGGATATCGATGGACTCATCGCAGTTGTCTTTCATTCTAATTGCAAGCTATGGACATTAAATATATGACGATATTGATGGCAAGATCTTCCTTGTAGCACCTTTAATGCGGAGAAATCTCCCCCACAAATATTGCAGAGACTGGTTGAATTTGCATAATTATTGTGATTGCTAGATCGTGATTTCCTGGAGGGACAGATAATTGTTAATTGTTATGGCAATTAAGTGGCAATGGCTATGACTGAATGAACTTCCATTAAGTGCTTGAATATTACTGCTAAAACAGTGACTAGATTGAGTGAAAGGAACACTAATTTACACTACAATCAAACCTGACAAAAATAAGGAAAAATGAATGCCAATGGTAGTAATAGATTAATTACACTTCACTTAGAGAAAATCCATAATTCTTAAATTCAGGGCTACAGTAACAAATAGCAATCAGGGTGAGATTATTTTTAACCTCCTTAACAATGTCTTAGATTCACTTGGATGGTTTTGATTGCCAATTATATTTGCCTGTGACCCTAAAGTAAACTTATATAAATCATGAAAAACAATGGATTCAATCAGTATGGGAATCATAATCTGAGCTATTAGTGTCGCCCTCCTTTTTTAAAAAAATGAATAAATAAAAATGGAAACACAGCAAAATGATCTTTGTGAGTGAACATCAAACAATATCAATGGTAGTCATTGTTCACAACCACATTCTAACATCCATACAGTTTGTGACAGCCAAAGCTTATCCAGTGTGTTTTTGTAGAATAACATGTGTCGCATCACTGCTTGTGATCACATTATCCTAAATGTGCCTCATTGTTTCATCATGTAAATGCACGATACAGTCTGTTCTCACAAGATGAAGATGGATTTCTTAAAGTAGGCAATAAACATGACAGCATGTAATGCCAGTTATTGACCCATCTTTCACCACCAGCTGTGACAATCAATGACAATGAACTCCGTCTAATGAATCTGGTGTGCAACCAGCTCTGTTATCCACCACAGTAAATCTTTTAAAAGGAACAGGAGGTGCTAAAATATGTCTTTTGTTTTTACCCTTTTTTTCAAACCTAGATAGTTTCACTGAGAGCAATGCTTTCTTTTTCTGAAACACCCTCCTTCACAGTCACACACATTCACATCTGGAAACTGCACAGTACAACCACACTCTGACCTGGAATAGCTAAAGTTAAGGGCCTTGCTGAGGTCAGCAGTGGTAATAAGAGAGAGGAGAGCACAAAAAATATGAAATAAAAAAAAAAGAAAAACAAGAGAAATCATTTCTTCCCCTTTTCCTTTTTCTCCCTATTTTCTTCCATTTCCCTGTGGACCTTAGTCCAGATTTGGGTTTTTATGTCAAATTGTTTGTTTGATTGTCGGTAAAAAAAAAAACTACACTCTTGATCCCATTAGGCATAACTGGGTCATGACTCTAAATACATTCCCCTTAAAGAGTAAGAATAAGAAGCACTCATGCCTGGATAAAATATGTATTTAATAATGAACTAGACTGTATTTTATGAACGTTGCTATGAACCACAGGAGCCACAGTATGATATCACACTCTATGTGATGACATCTGTCAGTGTGGCCTCCATTTTTCTAACTTTCCTGCTTTTAACTAGGCTGGTCAATAATGAAATACTTTTTTTTAATTTTTTGATGATGTGCAATAAAGCTTCTTTTAGGCATTCATATCAAAGGCTATATACGTCAGCAGTGCCTTAATGTGTCTCTGAAGCATGACACATTTTCTTACTTATCAAAGCAGTCTTCACCACCATGAGTAATGTCAGAAAATTTGCTGGACAAAAATAGCTTTCAATCAGGCTCCTCATTTATTTTATATGTCCCACCATGGATCTAAGTTTCAATCGTGAAACCAGAGAGCTCATAGTTAATATAGTCTATATACAGAAAGTGGGAGAATTGTGTAATTTAAACAACACAGAGAGAAAAAAAACTTGGACTATTAAAAGATGTGTGGAGTCATGTTGAGACAGATCTGTTCCATGAGACAGATAAGTGATTAACATAAAAAAAATGCCTCAAAAAGATGTTCAGCCTGGATTACACCTGAGTTTGAAAAACCCACATTTGAAACCCCTCAGTGGTAGAAGCAAGAAAAAACTGACAATCATGCAAACATGGTGACCACTGTCCCATTAACAAGATAATTAGGAATAAAGAGAAGCATATTTTGCTCCTTTGTAGAGGCTGTCCTCCCAGGAAAAATGACAGGAACTGTCATTTCTGCCAGTGCCCCAAAACAACATACTAATAATTATGACGGGAGCAAAGGAGAAAATCAGGCGATGTTATTATATAGCAACAAAGTCCATGTAGAGGGTAGATAGGTATGGATGGATGGGCCAACAAGACATCAGACATAAAAGCAGGATGTTGCTGTTCATAAACCCAAACCACAATGTTTCCATTAACAAAACAAAACAAAATACTTACACAGTACAGTATTTTTTCATTTAATTAGGAGGACTTGTTTTTGTATTAGCATGCTTGCAGTTGCAAAATAAATGCAATTGAATGAATTGATTTCATAGGAAATTACTAGTCCACTTATTTTCTGAAGACGGAGCTACTGAGCAACAATGTGTTCTGGTGCTTTAGCTTTCAAGAATGAAAACTATATTTCTGTCTTGAGGGGAAATCAGAGAAGCTCCTCTCCTGTGCATGCAGTACCTCATAAAGTGCTATGCACTGACCCACAGAGCTAGCATAACCACCTTTTTGTTATCTGCAGCTACAGTCGTCACAGTACTCTTGTTAACCACCCACTGAAACCACAAATAGGCACCTCGTCAGACATGGAGGCACATCAGCTGCTCCCTTTGTTCTTTCTCAGCTAACCAAGGAGACCTGGGCATCAAAGTTGGTCTCTCTGCAAAGTTCACATTTGCATTTTGCATAGAAGGGGCCACCTCTTTTTTCCCCCAATCCCCACTGCTCCTCTGAGGGTGGAAGTGAGGCAGAAAAATGTGTGTGCACAACAGCTAAGGCTGCTTGGTAAGTAATCTATCTTCCACGGAAACAACAAAAGCTTTCTTTTACTTAAAAAAAAATCAGCCTTTGTCTATTCTATTACAAACTTAATGCCACTGAAAACCAGCCTAGAGCAAGAAACCATCTTTTCTCAAAGTATCTTTAAACTAATGTTTAGTTAATGTGCATATCAAAGGTTATAACTTGCTCATAACAACAATGAAGCCTAGTGTACTCACTTGAACCGGAATCAGGGCTTCCAAAAAATAGCAAAAGATGGTGCTTGCTAAGTTGTTTTACCTATTTGTTGCTACTATGAAGTGAAAATGTCATCAACTATCCAAAACTACTAACACTTGAATGTGAATGTTACGAAAAACAACACTAGCTTGGAAATCAATATTCCTCAATAGCAGAGCATGGCGAGTGTCGCCAACCATGGTAAATGCATGCTTGTGTTTTTTTCCACCATTATGGATATAACGCCACCAAGCAGTTGGATATGATAATGATACATCATTGAAAAACATTACAGATTTCAGCTCCACTGGTCCCAGAGAATGACTGAAGATTAGAAAAATAGGGTGCAGACAATTTGCAAAAATATTCTTTTTAAAGTGCATTGTGCAGGTTAAGCAACTGAGCCAAGAATCTGCCACTCCTTTTTGTTCTTTCATACCACTGAGCATTTTATTCCCTGTGCTCTGGCAGAGGAAATACTTAGAGAAATATTGCAGGACTCCAGTAAGACAGGTGGCTCATTATCCACATCATCAACAGAGGGGGGAAGAGAAAAACGACCACCAAGGTTTTTGACATGAAGCAACACCTCATCCTCCTTAGAGGTTTCTTACTGTATGTAATTAGCAATGAGGACAGCATAAGAAAATCCTAATGATGCATTTCTCTTTTTTTTTCTTTCTTGTTTTCTCACCCTTTTGAAGCCTCTTCTTGTAGCCATGCAGACCCTGAGTTTTTGCCTCAGGAAATTTTGAAAAGGGGAGAAGAACCCCTGGAGTTTTAGAAATACTTTAAGCAAAATATTTAAAAATGTCAATAAAGAAAATATCTTTATTAAGTTGAAGGAAACAAATGAGGATGGGTTTCTTAGGAGAGCATTATGATTAATAAGCAGTGATCCGTATGTAAATTGGGAGGTGCATTAATAAGGGAAGTAAGGTTTGTTAAGGGGATTGTAGCTTTTCATCTTGGTGATTTGAGTTAACCTAGATTCAGCCTGGCGTTTGATGATCACATGTAGTTAGTGTGTAGTTAGTATGTAGAGTGTTTGATAATGAGCGAGAAATGTTTATAGCATCATCTAAATCACATTATAGGTTGTGTTTAGCAAAATACAATGGTGTTTTACAGTAATATTGTGCCGTAACAACAGTGTATCACATTGAAGTATATTAAAATAACAACAGAATTTCATAAATTAACTAATCCTACATGGATTGCAGTTATTAGGCACCACTGTGCTACTAAAAATGTACAGAACCACTCAAATGTTTCAACGCTCGCCATCAGGAATCAGGAAAGCGTGTCTGTCTGTTGTTAAAAGAACAGTTCAGCATTGTAGGGAATAGGCTTTTTGTTTTCTGGCCAAGAGTTAGATCAAAAGAGCAATACCATTCTCGTGTTTGTCTGTTAAAGCCCTCCTCCGCTCAAAGTGTGCTCAAACTTTTGACTGGAGTTTCATATGCAGAGTTTGACACTAGAAGATTGTTTCTACGTTAGAGTGGAAAGTTTGCTCTGTGCTCACCTAAAATCTCAGACATGCACGTGTCAGACATTGCAAGTGGTTTGGAAGCCAATTGTGGTCCAGTTTTACACAAGTGTGATGTGGAAACCTAAAGAGTGCATATACACTGAGAGGAGGACTGAGGACTTTTCAGTGAAGTAGGAGACGTCTTTCATCCAGTTTAAGTTAAACTTTTTGAAATGAACAATATTTGCATATTCAGTCTTTTATTCAAGAGAAACAGCTAGCATGCGCTGCCCAATGGTAACAAAATCCACCTACTAGCACCTTTAAAGCTCTAAAGCTATAACTTGTTTGTTAAATCCATTTTCTTTATGTTTTCACTCTTAACTTTTATACTCTATCTATGTGCTATAGTCACATCTGGCACTTCAGGTCATCTGCCTCACCAGCTACAGTATGCAGAGAGTCAGTGTTAGCTCTAGGTTGGCAAATTTGTCATTACAAGTTTGGGTTTTACTCAACAGGATTAGTGTTAAATTTGTTTTACACATTGTTGGAAATTCAATTGCTGAAAAATTTAAACAGTAACACATCCAAAGGTGTTAATTTCCGTGCATATCTTTGTGTCAAAGTGTGTGAAGGTAGCAGTATAATATGATTGGTACATTACAGCACTGTGTCCTAATACTGTTTGTCCACTTGTTTAATATACTGCACATATCACATGTTGTACTTGCATGAACATGGCAGCAGCATTTACTTAATCCACTCATCTGTAGCACCTTACAATTAGTGACCAATTACTGGTACACAGTCTTCTGCAGAGCAAGTTATTGATTAACACATGGATGTTAATGGATAGTGAAAGTTGTGAGCATGTTTCCTCTTTACTCAACATTGTTTTTGGGAAAAAGAGCCAAAAGTACAATAACTTGCACTGACTGGAAGGAATTTGTTTGGAAAGCACCATAGATGGGCTGCTTATGACCCAGTTTTCGCTCTTGCAGCAAAATATTTCAACGACAAACTGTGCTGAAAGAGAATTCTTTATTGCTATTCTTTTTTATCTTGTTTTTTTTTTTCATTTTATATCAGATTTATGAGGGAAACACAATAGGCATCAGACAAGTTTGTCTGTCCTTCCATATGTGAGGAGTGGGAGTTTCCTCGTGAGATAAAAACACTCCTCTTTAAAAGGATATTATTCCTCCTGCATAGTTGCCAGTACATCTGGACTGTAGCATAAAAATATTTTAGGTATGGAACATGAGAAAAAACATGTTCCTCCCTCCACCTGTGTCAACAGTGTACGATATTGACATAATGTACAGTGCATAGTAGGCAAGACTGAGATGTTTCGCTTGCTTTATTGCTTAATGTGTCATTACACAGACAGTCAGACATGTCCAGATGCACTGATAGAGCATGAGTTGAGCTGGAGGACACCGGTGGCCAATTTTCCTCATTACCCCAAATCCTCCAGTGCTCTCAGAGAGATGATGCCCATTGTAATAACAAGTTGTGAGACAATTTTCAAACAGCGGTAAAAGCATCACATGTAATGAATGACAATGGTGCGCAGCTAAAGAGGCCTGACCTTATGAAAGTACAACTAGGCACAAATAAAAGCATCCCTAGTAAAAAAGTGGTATAAAATAAAAGGGTAGGCAGACAGGTGCAAAGATAAAATACACAGATGTATATGATAAATCATACTCATGACGACATTTTACTAGTTATTTGACCAAACCATTATGTTTCCTTAACCAGTAAATGCTTCAGTTGCAAATTAAACCCAACCCTAATTTCTTTTTTATTCCTAAAGGGAGATGAGGTAATATATATATATATATATATATATATATCCTCACATATGAGCTGCACTTGTCCACAAATGTCGAGATTAAGCTAAATCTGAATATATAGTATGTATCATCGATTTATTGCAAAAGATCAAATCCATACAGGAGAAGGCTGCAATAATAACAACACACCAGTGTCCTTGCTGCATATGATGAAATGATGGTGAGATACAGACCACAGTGGTCTATTGACTTCACTCAACAATCCCCAGCTGTCTCATTATTTCCTTTGGATACAGCTCCCTTTTTTCTCTTCCATTCTCAGAAGGTGATGCCCTGATTTGCTGTAGTGCTGTACATGTGCGTCACCATCCACTGTGAAACTGTCAATAAATGTCTATAAAAATGTTCCACTGTACCTCGAGCAAATGTGTTAATGTCACCTGTAAAATTTGGTGTGAAGCCATGCAAACCAATTATCTTACTCTCTGTTTATGTGTTTCTCCCTTGGTGTTGTTTAATCCAAATTGTTTCTTAGGGAAATTTTCCCAAGACAAAAACAAATAACCAAAGTATTGTGTTTAAAGGGGGATTTTTGTGATTATCTCTCATTTATACACTGTTATAATGTTAAATGTCTATGTTAAACATGCTCAACATGTTCATGAGGGGAATGTGTGTAAAAAATGCTCCCTGAAAGTCAAAAGCCAGGTTTCAACCTGCTCTGAACGCTCCATTTGCAAAGTTACCTCCACCAAGACTGCTAAGGTTGTTGCTAAGGTGGTTTCACGGGTTGTTTGCATTGTCTACTCACATATTTTGGATTGGATTCAGGCTCAAACATGTCTGGATGTATTTGAGAAATTGACATTTTGAGTAAAGAATGAGAAAAAGATGTGAAATCCTACTACTGTAGTTTGTTTATGTAGCCTCAAGAGGTGCAGCTTCTGGAAGCTAACCAAGCAGAACATAGTGGGCTCATTGGGAAGGGGGGCTTAAAGAGACAGGAGCTAAAACAGCCTGTTTTAGAGGCTGAACCAAGGGGCTGCATAAAGAGCCAGTATAAGATTAGTGAAGAGTTTTCTGAGCTGTAAATCATGCAAAGACTTTTCAGCAGAGCCCCAGAATGAAAAATATAGACCTGGAAATGTGCATGTTATGTACCCTTTAAATTACAGACTTTATTTCTCTGTATGCATGGCAGCATCCTATAAAACCCTTCTCATTATCTTGATTATTTATTTCAGAACATATGCCTATTATTTCCAGTTGCATAGACTTGTTTTTATTATTCTTATTAACATAAAAGGCATCACATAAAAAAACAAATCCCATTATAAGTCACTAGCACAGTAAGTAGTTAGCAAAATGAAAAAGGAGTCACACAGAAATAGTAATTTTCAGCTCAAGCACTGTTATAAAACACCCTCGCAGCTAATAAATACAAATATAACAAGACTACTCTTGTTATTCTTGTTGTAGAAATTTCCATCTTTAGTGTAGCGAGTGTATGCAGTCAGATGTGCTACTGTGTATACTGAAGTTACTGCAATTTTATCTCCCACAGTTGCAACTAAAAAGAGACGGAAGCTAAAACAGCCTGTTTTAGACAGCTAATAATGAGCATAATTCTTGTCAGTGGATTTGCATGGCACACAATAATGAAATATTAAAAATGTTGATCTCTTGACAAGAATCTTTTCTTTTTTTACTAATTTTTCTTGTGACAGCTAAAAAATAAATCAGTCCAGCTTCAATAAAACCCAAAGAAAACAACTTACACGAGTGAATTATTGCTTTGCCTGCAGTAAGCAGTGTGCTGCTGTTTGTGTCTTTTATAAGAAACACTTTAGAAATCAGCTGACTGCTCTCTTCTTCCACTTCTGTCACAGAAATAACAGCTATATTTAATACTGCTACGTAATAACATTTGTTTTCCTGACATCCCAGTCATTACAGCGAGCTGGGGACCACTCTTTGCCCGGCCGGTAACGACCGGGATGCATCACAAAATGACATTACAGTCATATTGATGCCAGCCATTACCCACTAATCTGAGCTTTGCTTGCGTGCACTTGTTGTGGCTTCTGAAGAGCAGAAGGAAGGCAATAAAGACCACTCGCAAAGATCTATGCTCACAATTTCAATGATTTTATATTCAGCCATTTTAAGTGCTCAAGGCTAAAACTTAATTTTTCTCAAAAGATGCTTTAAACAAATGTCTCTTGAGCCCCCAAATTAGTCTAGGAGCTTGTTTTGACAGTAAGTGCTCCCATCATTGATTATACTTGTCTGGAGTATAAAGTCTGGCATTCTGAAATGTTTGTCCTCTAATCTGAAAAGAAAGCAACAAAGGTTGCATGCACCAAACACCCAAAACTCGAGGTGTGTTTCTCTACTATGTATGAATAAAGTAAAAATAAAAAATGGAAGGAAAAAAATTATAAAATAGCTCTCAATTAGCCAATGTTTGAAACTATTTAAATTGTTGCAGGCATGTTTTATCAAAAAGAAAGTTTGCATTTACAAACTGGTGTTTTGTAAATGACATGTAAGCAGTCTGATATACTGTATCTATGTGTCTAATTCTGATTGGACAGTCAAACAAATTCAAATTCAATGGGCTTTATTGGCATGAAAGCTTTGAGAAAAATGTTGCCAAAGTATCAAAATACAATATGTCCAAATATCTGGACAGTACTAAATAACAATTATATGAAAATTGACACAACATCAAGATTGATATATGTTAATTATATTTCTACAGTATATCCTATGCATGTATTTGTGAATGCATGTGTGTGTCATTCACTGTCCCTCAGGTTGTGGCATGTTATACATATTGAGCTGCAAGATATGCCCTCTCTCCTTCTACTGGGAGTATATTTAATTTTGAAAGGTCATTAATCTCTTTGAAATCTGAAATTACAGAGTTAAACTTGTTAAAGTAAATGTTTTACATTGTAGGAGGAAGTGCATCTCCGTCTCAACTTCAGCTGGTGGTTGAACAGTCACCACATATTCTGTTTTGTTTTGGTTGCCATTATTTTTTTGTCATGTCCTTTTTCGATTTCCGATTTGTGGTCACTGAGCCTGTGCTTGATTAGGATCTGTCTCTGCTTTCTATCTCTGACAGTAGAGAGATATTCTGCCAATTCATAATCTGTTTTTAGGGCCAGATAACATTATAATCTATTTTGGCTTTTAGTTTCTTCTTTCCAATGTTCCAAAGAGGTTTCTTTACATTGCGTTATAATTTGGTTTATGCGGATTGGTGTTTGGAAAGCAGTGGAGGTATGAGACTGGTCAGAGTGCGTCTGAGAGAGAGAGCAGTTTGTCTCAATACCAATTGACTTAGGGGACTCTTTTCTGGGCTGAGCACTTGGGTTTAGAGGACTTTAGAATGGATGGTGTCTAAGGGGGCTGGATTTAAGGTGATTAAAAACTTGAGCTCTCTCTTTTGAATGCTAATTATCAGTGGGAATCTGCCTAATTCTGCTCCGCGTGCATTTGTTGGTGCTTTTCTGTGTACGTGTAAACTCTATCTGCAGAATTCTGCATGTAAAGATTCATGTTGGTTGTTTGGTATAGACTGAACTATTGGTACTATGACTGAATGGGCCTCATACTTCACTAACATACAGCACAATGGGCAGGATGACACTATCAAATATTTTAAGCTAAAGTTTAACAAGAATTTGGAAATTATAAAATGTTCTTTCACCTTTTTCTTTTAGTTCATTCACTGCCACGTTGAAACTCCCTGATACTGTTACATTTATACCAAGGTAGGTATAACTACTATTTTAAATGAAATGATTATTTATGGTATTTCTTCGCCTGACATTTGGGTTTGTTTTTTTTAAACCATGACATTAGTTTTCTTTATACTTACTACCAGGACCCAGTTCTGACAGCACTTTTCTGCTAGGCCCAGCTGTTGCTGTAGTCCTTTTTTCAGTAGGAGACAGAAGAACAAGGTCATCAGCATAAAACAGACACTTCACCTCTCTATCTAGGAGGCAGAGGCCAGGAGCAGCAAATTGATCCGACTGAACAGCAAGTTCATTTATATACACAGTCAATTAAATTGGACTTAAATTGCAACACTGACAAACACGTCTTCTCAAGGTGAAAAAATCAGTTCGTTTGTCTCCAATTTTAACAGCAAACCTATTTTCTAAAAACATTGATTTAGTCAGATCATACATTTTGCCCCTGATAGAACAACGTAGAAGTCTCTAATAGAGCCCTTCATGCCAAATACAGTCAAAAGCTTTCTTGAAATCAATAATACACTGATACATGTTTGTTAATTGAAATATAGTCTGTGTTTTGGAAGGAAGCCAATGAGTGTTCGTCAAGGAAATCTAGTACTCTTTTATTTAAAATACTACAGATTAATTTACCCAGACAACTGCTGACACAGATGCCACGGAAGTTACTAGTGTCTGGTTGGTCCCCACTCCTATGAATAGAGGAAATGAGCCTTTTTCACCAGATGTCAGGAAAACATCCTGACAGTAATACGATATTGAACAACTTCAACACTGCACCCTACATCTCTGGGATGCTGAATCTGAGCATTTCCTTTCCTTGCCCGGAGGGATTTTGTCTGCGTGGTCAATTCTTACCAAGTAATTGGAAAATCAAGGAGGTTTTGGTTGTCTTTGATTGTTTCTTCTAATGTTTGTGGTTTTTCTTTTATAACACATTGATCTGAATTAATTAGATTTATTTGGTGTGTCTTTGTGCAGA
Organism: Euthynnus affinis; assembly: GCA_029490765.1. Taxonomy (NCBI): domain Eukaryota; kingdom Metazoa; phylum Chordata; class Actinopteri; order Scombriformes; family Scombridae; genus Euthynnus; species Euthynnus affinis. Next base: position 24,693,039 of record CM055850.1, on the reverse strand, counting down.
TTCTCGAAATGTGCTCCACAGATGTCTCCATTTTGGATGGGTAATGCTTGAGGTTGCTTTGTTTTAAAGTTGTTTCTGATATCCCAGAACTGATTTTCTGATTGGTTGGGGATGTTTTTCTGATAGTCTTGCGTTCTTGATCAAACCATTTGCCAGCGTTTTGCCTTTTAACGGGGTTCCCTTTTTGTTTCATGAGGTTAGCTTTAATAGTTATTGATATCATCAATGGCCTTGTGTTCACCATCTCTGGTAGGGACATATTGATTCTTGGTCATATCTTGATATTGTCATTGATCAGATCACTTGAGTTCAAGGCCATGATGAATTTCTCCTCACTGTCTGGGGCCCATCTGTAAGCAAGATTTCATTTATACAGCTTACTGGGTTGACCTGAGAGTTTAAAGAGCACATTTATTTGGTTGTGGTCTGAAAGAGGGGGATCAATGTCTGATGGTTGAGGGATCCATGTCAGTGAATGCATTGTCAAATTCAAGTGAGCTTTATTGGCATGACAGATCAGAAACCTACATTGCCAAAGCAGTACAGAAAATTATAAATATTGACAGATGAATAATTATACAATAACATATAAATATATTTAACAATATTAAATACAATATAACAAAAGGCATTTTTACAGATGTAATCACACAGAAACATTTAGTCTACTACACTCTCTCTCCCTCTGAACCTGCCTGTTAACTATGTACAGGGCCCAACAGATATGCACTACCTTGCTGCCACTTCGGGGATCACTCTTCAGGCTGAGTGGAGGGAAGCTGGGATGGGAAGAGCTGGTTGTTGGCAGTTGGCTGTGTGGATGCATCAGGAAGCGCCAGGATGTTGTTGTGCTGGATGCAGAGCAGAAAGGGTGGAACTGAGACAAGGCAGGGGTTTGAGACACCTGCAGGGAGAGTCTGTGTTGCTGTACTTGTCATAGTGGGGACTGATGAGAGTTGGTCTGTCAGGTGTTAGACTTGTCTGGCGAAGCTCTTTTCTCTCTTCTCAGCGTTCCTCCTTCACTTTGGCTAACTGAGCACAAAGCACAGTGTTCTCCTGTTTGAAAATGTACAGTAAGCCTGACTGCTAGTATGTACAAATCGTAAATCACTGTTTTATCGACTAAATCTTAGATACATTTTTATACTTCTCCCCCCTTTCCCATATCTCCAGCCTGTTCTGTTTAATAGGACTATGGTGTACATTCATAGAGCCAGACAGTTGTATACATTTTATTTATTTATTTTATTTTGTTTACTTACATTCAGTCATGCACCGCCTTTTTTCCCTGCTGAGTCCTATTACTATTGGTGCTGCAGTGGTCTAGTTCCCCAAGGAGAACAAATTAAGTTTCATCTTATCTGTCGTTTCACACCTCATCTCATTAGTTAAACCCCTGCCTCACCTAAAGGAGCCGCAATGTGAAATGTGTAACCAGAATAAAAGAGTATTTTTCAGCCTCTCTAAACCTGCATTTGGCAGCTTTATATGGTCTGAAACATAGTGGATTTATTGATTTAAATGACTGTTTTTAATGTGGCTTTGCACAGGTGGTATATAGGAAGTGTGAGTCAAACCGAGGGCAACAAAAGTGCCCCCGAAAAATTCTTTCAAACAGCACAACGAGCTTCGACTCCATCAGGGTTTGTGATTAATCACCATGGAAACACTATTAATGGTCACATTAGTGCCTTGGTGAGCCGGGAGGCATCATCACGCAAAGCTACAAGAGGATGGAGGTGGTTTTGGGGATTGAGGTTGAAGAAAATTAAGTCTCCAGACAGTGGTATGCAATGCATTATGGGAGCCCAGGCCACCATGCAATGCAAGACAAGGCATTAATCAAAGAGATGCCAGAGACCAAGAGAGCTCTCACTGTTGCCACATACTCCCACCTTTCTCACCAATGACTGATTGGTATTCATTATCCTTCGATTTGAGCTTTTTTTTTCGTAATCTCTTGTCTCCAGTCATACCATGGCCTCAAAGGAGATCATTATTGTGAGTAAGGGACAGGAATCCTGACTAAAGAATAACAACTTTGGCTAAGGAGAGGACTAAGTGTGACAGCATAAGCTCAAAGCCCTAATTGAATCTCTCATTAATCATTTATCTGTGCACTTCGATGTAAATGAGCCCCACGTAATGATATGTAAAATAATAATAATCATGCTAATCTCATCGTGATCATGTATTGATCACATAATACCATAACTGCTGATGATTATGTTTTAAGATGTTTGCACAATTTTGAAATCTTAAGCTAAATAAATTAAAGCACTTATAAAAACACCCTGACCTCTGTCAGAAGTCTGCCCCTCTTGTACTTTGCATCATGTTTTTCTGTCCAACCAAATTTTGCTTATCTAAATCTTGATAACCTTGCTGGTATCAAAAACTCCCTTGTTCGTCTTTTTTTTTTTTTTTAACTAACTAGCAAAACATGAAGGGAGCCACTGAATTACAGCATGAAATAATCTTTGATATATGCAGACTGTACGTACAAGCTCACACACAAAACCCTGTTTTGGATTTAAATTGCCTCCACATCACCTATTAATACCGTCATTAATGCTCATTTAGACTACAGCTGGGCTTGGATGTCTCAAATCTCTAATCACATGTAATGAAATTATCCGTCAGAAACACAGAGAATCTAATTTTATATGGATTTTCACCCAAAAACTAAAAAAGACATTCTGTGTGACTAAAGCTGGTCCATGTAGACGCAGCAGTGTCTTCTGCACTTCTGTGTGATCATGATGCTTGGTTGCATGGGGAAAATTTTAGTATTAGTTACACATCTGTCACTGCTTTAGTTTCAATTACTATAACAGGCTGCTAAAAATGCTTTTCTTTGGGCTTTATATTTATCATGATAAACTCTGTGTATATATAAATATTAGCTCTGCACTTCTATTGTGTTTGCAGCAAATAAGGAAAAATTATCTTTGTTTTAATTTTACATTTCCCCAAGCAGAGATAATTGTTTTTCTTCTGTGGCTGGCTCTTGTGAATAACTTCAGAGGAAATTATGGCACAGGTCACAGAGGAAGGTAGGATGCATTCGAAATATGTTCATGTTTGTCAGTTAAATTCAGAAAAACTACAAAAGGTTATGTTTTTTTCTAAATCGATTTAAAATAACTACTTTGTTCAACCTATCACATTTTTTCCAACAGGTACAAATGACTTGTGGGTTGTTTTAATGATTAACAACACTGATTTCAACTTACTGATGAACAATGTAACATTTTCAAGATGGCATTTAATCAAAGTATATTTTAATTTAATGAAAATGGGTTTGGTACTCAAACTAGAGGGCCCTTCACTTTATGAATGATGAAATGAAACTACAAATGAAATACTCTTGTTTTTCTTTTTTACTTAATTTTTACTCTCAACAAACAATGAAGCCTATCACTGGACTACATAGTATAAACACTTGTGAAATGGAAATGAACACAGAAAATACTGATGAGAGCTTTATCAAGTATTATGCATGACATTTGTTGGGCACTAATATACCTGATAGAAACACGTTTTTGATAACATACTGTATAAATACTGCTGGCGTTGCCTAGAACTGTTTTGACAGCATGGCCAGGTTCCTGCTTGATTCAAGCAGTTAAACCAGGATTTATTTTTCTCTTATTTTCAATTTCATAGCACCCTTTCATTTAAGATAAAATCACAACTTCAAGAAAGCTTGTCTCATGAGGCAGAAGACTTGACTCATCCCACAGGCTTTACAGTTATTTGCACGATGTGGGCTCTGTCTGTCATTTCATTGTCATTTTGATTGCCACCAAACTCCCACCAACTTCCATTATAGTGACTGCGATTGTCACAGACTCACCTGGAATGGAATGAGTCAAACACACACTGGCATGAATTAAACATCACGGCTCCACACAGAGTTAGCTTTGAGGTGTCGCTTGCTAAATTTTGAGTGCATGGCTGCCCGTATTTATAGAGAGACAAGCATATCACGGGCTCATGTCTGTATTTGAAAGAGCGTATCATAATTGTTTTTGAAACGCTGCGAAATGATTGCACGCCGCACTGACGTGCAGAGACTTTGAGTGACATTTTCACACACTACCAGTACAGTGCCTGCATATTACAAGCAGTGGTGGAAAGTAACTATATTTTTACTCAAGTACTTTATTTAACTGCACTTTTAAGGCATTTGTACTTTATACGTCTACTTCACCATTTCAAAGGGAAATAATGCACTTTAAATTCCACTATTAACAACTACATTTACTAGTTACTTTACCTTTTAAGTTGTAAACTACCCAAAAATATATTAAGGAGTTGTTGTGGTAGTAGTAGTAAGTAGTAACAGTATTGAAGGGGCCGTTCTGAATAATTAAGTAGAAATAAAGGAATAAATAAGTACTTTTGATATGTAAATACTGTGCATTTAACAATAACTGTATTTTTACTTGGATTTTTTTTAAAAATTGAATGATTTTACTTGTACTGGGAGTATTTTTACATTGTAGTATTTATACTTTTACTTCAACTGTAATCACGTTTAGTAATTCCTTCCTCCAGTCAAAAATAATGTCAATATGTTGTTTTTTTAATTTACTGTGAAGAATTTTGGTAATAAAACATTTTTTGAACTATTTTTTAAAAAGAATCCGTTTGCACTTAGTTGCTGAAGGGCCGTGTCGGTGTCTGTGTTTGATTGACAGCAGCTGACAGGCTTATGTTTAGCAGGGGAATGAATGACAAAGTAAAAAAAACTTGAGCTTCAGTCTGCATGTCATGGGCATACAGTGTGTTGTTAGCCACGGTATTAAAGAGTAAGGACCACATCAGCATTTAAGCAGATGAAAGTGACATTTTCAGGTACATTTACATGCTTTTTAATTCTTAATTTAATGCAGCTGAACAGCTAATTAGCTACGTAGCCTACAAACTGATGTTAGACGTGTACTTTTCCCTGGTGAATGTTTGTTTGGTCCAGGAGTGAAGTGGGAATAAAAAAAGTCGGCCCATGACTTTCAAGTTCTCAACACTATAGTTTTTAGAATTATTTGAGACAAAATACTTTTATATATATATATATATAATATAGTGATCTACAACACAACAACTCTCTCAAAAACTACCACTTAACCGAGTCAACACCCAAACAACTGAAGTAGTATCAACAAAAACAGAAAAATCTGTAAGGTAGGTGGTATTTATTGCAATTGTATTATATTATGCATGTATTTGTATTTTTCACGTTTCCCTCCACCTATACTACAGGTATTAGTGTAATGTTCAAACCAAACAGTACAGCAGCAAATACATCATCAAGTATAATTCATTTTAGCAGCTTTTGTTCTTTCATTTAATCACTCCAAAAAGTGAATCACACAGACGCAAAATTCTTTTTAAGCACTTCTTAATGAGCATATCAGGATTTCTGATGAAACCAGCACAGAAAAGGTTGCTAAGTAACATTATCCTTGACTATATTATCCCTATTGTCTTCTGCCTGCCACTCTTGTACACTGGTGTTTTCACAGGAGTGGACTCAGTGGTCCTGAATCCACTCTGCTGCTCTGCTCCTCTTCTCTGGCTGCTGTCTGCAGTGATACTAACCGAATATGAGAGGCTGGGGATAGGGAGATAGATGAGAGAGCGATGACAGCCACCCAGATCCACATTGGGCTAATCACCACTGCACTGCCACTATTTCTTCAGGGACACATTGAGCTCAGGAAACCAAGTGCGTTTTACCAGAGAAGAGTTTTCAAAAGAGAAGTTTCTATTTTTAAGAGCCTTTGACTGAGTCCTTGTAACAGTAACAACAGACTAGAGGAGTCTCATCCTTTGCAGTATGTCTCTCTCTCTCTCTCTGGCAGTGGACACATATCTGTACTGGCACCCTGCCCGTAGGGTGCTAAATCATTGGCATATTATAAATCATTGTTATTATAAATTGTTGCACTGAATCGCAGGCTGCAATAAAAGCATTCCATGTTGTTAGCCAGGGCTAATCTATTTCCCTGTAATTTAATACTTTCATAGATGGCAAACGATGAAATATAGCCAAGACAGGACAGGCAAAGCGTGTTATGCAGGCCCTGGGTGGCGATTTGTTGCCTAATGAAGCCATTAACCTCACACTACCAAATTTGATACCAGCAAAATAATGGCTTCATTAAAGGGAAAAATTGCATCTCTGTAAGGAAGAATTTCAATGTGCATGTGTTGGTGGTGCATATTATCTCACCACCCACGAGAACAATGCTCACAGTAGCAGTAACACATATCTTAGTTTTCTGTTAATAACAAAACATGAATGAGCACAATGCTGAAAACAATGTTAAAGAGCAGCTGTTTTTAATTGTGATCCATGTCCCTGTGAGAGAGGATCAGTCGCATCATTCAGAGTGATTCATTCTTTTCTTTGTGTATAGAAGTCATAATTGTTATTAGTGGGTTTATAACAAGTTTATCTGCAGTGAAAAATTGTGCCCTGGTATTTGGTCACAATGCTCATTATAGATACAGCTGTATCACTGTTTTGTGCTGTGGTTCAAAGCCATAACTGATAACATCAACTGTTATTATCTTCTTCTCTCTTCCTCTTAATACGCATGGCTGATCAGTCAACTCATTATAATTAGGTGTTAATTAGCAAGAGACATGAGCTGGCCTCTGCATTTCAATGATGGCTTGACACAGACGAACACATCAACACCCGAGTCCCCGCTAAGCTCACCCAGAGGTGGAGAGGTGACAGTGCGCCGCCTCCTTCCCTCCCGCCTTCCCTCACATAGGTCAAAAGTTTCTCAAGTAAATTACAGGCAGTTACTTTTGTTTGTATCTCCCAGCTCGTTCCACCAGTTCTCCAAGGTTCCCACCTCGGTTTAATACATCATTCATTCAATTATGGAAAGCCATCAAGATTGGGAACTTGCAAATTCTTTGTGGCGTCTCGCTTAGCATATAAAGTAGAGCGTGCCAGCTTTTATGCCCAACTAAATATCGATGACAGCCCTTGTTACAGTTGATGGATGAGCTTCATAATTAGATGGTGGCACTGCTTTCGACTATTAATGAGGGTTGTGAATCAAGTTATCCCTCCGCACTGTCGATTTTTGAGACATCTCATATTTTGCCAGACAGAGGAGCGACCTGCGCACAATAGTCCCTCTGCAGGAGGCATGAATAAACATTGTGGTGGTCTCTGTGCTGTAAACAAAAACTCTTGAGTCGCTATCACACATTGTCACTGTTGATATTTTCCTACACTTGGTCACAGTATTAAGACCCATTAAGAGACTTCATCTTTGATAAACAACTCTTCTAATGATGCAGCAATTAGTGGTAAAAGTATTTAGAGGTTAATTGATCATGCTTTATGTTTATCTACCGAAACACTGACACACTCTTCAAGAGTGACAGGTGGTTGAAAAAAAATATTTCCAGTTCTTACTAGACTGTATGTTATATCCATGTATCTATATATGGATGGTCATTTTTAAAAAACAATATCATTTTGTTGTTAATATTTCTGATTTTAGCATAATTTAACAAAGTTTTCCCATAAGCCCAAATCTATCTAAGGCTCAGTGTCAACAGCTTTTGACAGAGGTGAGTCCAGGGTCTGTGGTTATTTTAGAGTAACCTAATAGTGTTGAAGTTTTTAGACAGCAGAGACTACAGAAAAAAGTTTAGGTGAGTGAAATCAGAGGAGAGCGTTGGTGAATATCATAAATAGCTGCTGTGCTTGTACCTTTTCATTTGTATGTCAACAAATTAAACCTTTAAATCCGCTGAAATCGCAAAGGTTTCAACTTGTGCATCATGCACACTAGTTGTGTGTATCATGTAGTGGTGGATGCCAATTAGTCTGAAAGTAAAACTCAGGTTTAATGTTTGCTTTGTCAGAAGTATCAATGAAAGACGCTTAATGAGAGATTGCATTGAGTTGCAGAAGCTAGTGGAACAGCGGCTAGCCGCAGAGGTGACGTCAGGACTTCGACTCTTAATTTTGACGGATTTTGTCATTGATTTCGTCATTGAGCTTGTTGTTAGCAGAAAATTGTTTATCTCTGGCTTCCAGCACAAATTCCATCATGGAGGAAGAGCAGCACAATGACAAACAGTGAGAGAACTGAGCTGAAAAACAGGCCAAAATTTCACTCTAATTTCTGAGCTTAATTGATGTTTCTGTTTGGTTGTCTTTCTGTCTTTATATTATAGTTGGTCTGAGTAAGAAATGGTAACCGTCACTCTTTCTCTCTTTCATTCAACAGACCAAAACTATCATAATTTGCCTTGTTTCCCTACAGAATAAATACCCCTCACTCCACACCAATGACAGGACTGCAATCACTTACTTAAGCGGATTTGACTTACAACAAAGCTCAGTGTTGAAAATCCTCTTTCCACTGGGTGTGTCATCGTTCTGCACTCTGCATATGAAACATGTCTCTGTTCCTGTACCTCCATCTAATGACTTCTGATCTTTTCTTGCTTCCACTTCAGTTTTTGAGGCCAATTGTCTTTTTGACAGAGCAGTGGCAGTTGCATAGCAACACAATTTGTTATCCCTGCAGTAAAAGATCTGTTTTACATTTTTACTCTGCTCAGCATCTCCTCTCATATTTGTTTCATCCCTCAAACTTCATTTCCTTGTCCTCTGTGCCGTTACTCACAGCCGAACTAATGCGGGTCCAAATCTATCAATCATTCTCTCGATTTACAGTAGTGGGTCAATCAATTAAACTATATTGTAATGGGAGATGTGCAATTAAAATGATTTCATGTGACTTAGCAACAAAAATTGAAATTAAAATTAACATTACAGTATTAAAGAAGCACTATAATGATTTCTCATGCACTTGAATAGGTTTCAGTGGTTTATACCATGGCTGTCAAACAACTATGATGCTGGAGACCCAGTGGGTGTACTAGAGAAGGTTATTGATGTCTGGCTTTGTCGAGCATCTGCTAGACAGAAAAAGCATGAGATTGCTGTGGAGTCCAACTGTAAATTATTTTAGTGTTGGCGGTACAAAATACAGACTGTGGAGACAAAGCATCTTACCAAATTTCAACCCATGATAAGAAAAGACTCCCTGAGCTTTACATTTTATTTGGTCTTTGTTTTATAGCCAGGACACACTAAAAGATGGACTCTGACAAAGGACTTAAAATGCAGGGCTAAGTAGACCCTAATATTGTTTTCTAGATCATACTGTAAAGTAGAGCACAGGTCAAATGTTTATTCTGAGTACATAAGAGCAGTCAGTAAAATGACTCAACATTGAACATTTCTCTGCAACTTTTCTCCAAATTTTACAAAAAGTATCCCTTGCTGAGTGAAACCTCAACAGCTGCTGCTGATTGCATCAGAGCAATGACCACAGGTGAAACATATCCCCGAGCAGCCTTAAAAATACAAGATTTGCCTCATTTTCAAGACTCAAAGTGAACAAATCCCACCGTACTTAAGTGGGAACAACTTCCACTCTAGTGGGAAATAGTTTCACTCACTTTCATGATATTTTAGAAATGCCACTTGTCTGTTGTTGCAGTCCAAATTCACAGCACAGGGCTGCAGGGATAAAATATTTAGCCAGTTTGTTCTTTCTTTACTCTGTGTTACATTACTTATTCATTCTGGCCTAAAATGGTTCCATGACTTACATCTGCACAAAGACAGTTACCTCCCAAAGGGCCAAAACATATTGTGGGTTAGAGAAGCCTTATCTTTCTGCCTTGCTCTATTCACAAGAGACATACTACAGCTATTCTTTGCCAAACTTTGTTTATACATAATAAATAGAGTACATCTCTACCAGGAATTTGCATTTATCAAGCTCGAGCCACTTGTTTCATGTTCTGCCACGTAAATAAAGAGCTGGTACGCTTAGGGAACGTTATCTATATCCAGTGCTGGAAAAATCACTTACGATTACTCAACAGAAGGAGTAATCGGCCTTTTACTTGTTATTTCTGTTACTCAGCTCAGTTCCATCAAAAGTGTCTTTAGCAGGGATTTCATCATCGATCTGTCGCTTGCTCAGTCCATGCTCGATCCAACACATATGTCTACAACCAGTAGATGGATTGCCATGAATTTTTCAACAGATATTCATGGTCCCCAGAGGATGGATCCTGCTGTCGCTGGTGACTTTTCCTCTAATGTCACCATGAGGTTGACATTTCTGGTACTGAGAGAAATGCCGCAACAACTGTGGAATGGATTACAGTGAAAAAAGAATGTTCTTCCAAACAATGTGTTCCTCAGATATGGGAGAGTAAACTTCAAAGAAAAAAAGACTGGAGCACACTCATTGATTTGCAGCCTTTAATGGTGAAAATAGATGTTTCAACACTACTGTGTCTTCATCGGAGTCAAAATAGACAAAGACACAAGTCAAAACACACACAAAGTCAATCTAGAAATAGACGTACCCTTGTCATCAGATGGAGGGAATTCAAACTTATGGACGGTACCACACCCATACACTACAACATTAACTATAACAGAAAACATACACATAAATCTTTGAGCTACATAAAATCAAGCAGCTATGTTAATAGATTAAAATTGTATATACATATACAATATATACTAATTTGCTTAGATAGCTTTTGGAGGAAACTCGCTATTCAGGTTGTGTTTACTGACTGCCACTGACTTATTGTATGTGCAGACGTTCATACTGCACAGAGGTCGAATGGAGAAGTTCTACATGGATTGATACAGGAATTTGACACGAGTTAAATATTGAAAAAGTCAACAAATCACATCAAGTAAGCGTTGACTTTTCCAATATTTAACCAAGAGCACATTTTTTTCCTGACCTTAAGTGCTCTGATTTGCTCAAACATAACCATAAAAGTGTTCATCATGCTTTAGTTGCCAGGAATAGGAAAAACAACTGGCATAAGTTGACAGCAGATGTTTGGCAGATACGTTTGATATGAACGTTCTGTAGTATTGAAATTTGCTGTACATGTTACATATGAATGGTTTCTTTTCATTGGATCGCATGGAACTTACACTTGTGATTACAAGATATATGATACATTTTTATTACTTGACTAAAATCTATACTTCATGCTGTATGAGTCATGGTCTACTGATAAAGAACTATTTTCAAAATGTCAGATAGCCTGTTCTCTGTTAAACAATATCCCTTTAATTCAGTAACAGCTCTCCGTTAATGGCAAGGCCACTGACTCGCTGTGTCATTGTCACATCTGTGCTGGAGGTGTCACAATTTGCAACATAATGCAGTGTCCCATGTCGAGAGATGACTGGTAAAAGTTCTCTGTGCTCTGATGCCAAAGTGTTCTTGGCAGATGGTAGATAATGAGAGGCAGAAAAGAAAGAAATCCAGACGGAGACCAAGACAGACTTGAGTGTGAGAGATTCAGATACTGAATGTAGTCAACAACATGAAAGTAAGGGATTTCAAAAAGATACCAAATAGACACAGATCATAAATTAGGTGTTTACTTGTTTTGAAGTGTGTACGTGTGACCCAGGGACAAGTTAATAAAAAAAATTGCTCTATTTTGCTTCACACTGTCGCTGCTTTTCTTTCGTAAACAACACAACAGATTAATCATATAGGTCACATAAAAGCCGTGTCTGCAGACGAGAAGGCAGGGAGGTCATAAGGCAACCAGTGGGAGATTGAGCACAAATAAAGACTGTCTGCTACTTCGCTTAATATTGAGCTTTTAAATGGCAAGTTGTATTGATGTGGTATAAATGGTCCAGTAATAACGTGTCTGTCTGTCTCTTAGCACGTCTGCATGTATAGTAAGTGGTGACTGGCAATGTAACCTTAAAAACAACATATCCGGAAATGTATAAAATTGTATAAATGGATTTAAACTTTTATCTAAAGCCCTTGACAGTTTGCCTGTCATTCATCCATTTATTCACATAGGCTGATGGTGGCAAGCTGCCATGCAACGCACTGGCCTAAACATTAGGAGCAGCAGTTCAGTGTCTTGTCCAAGGACACCCCTACATGTGGACAGAAGGAGCTGGGATCAAACATTGCACCCTGCAATTAACGGGGGACTTGCTCAACCTGCTGAGCCAAATATTATTTAAATATCAGTGATCTGGCTTTGTTTATGATCTGTGACCTTGTTTTAAGGCAGCAACACAGTCAGAGGAATGTCAGTCAGAAGATAAAGGGCTGTCAAACTGCTATGCAACCTGGTTAACATCCAAATAATGTATTTGTTGTATTTATTTGTATGTGTTAGCACACCTCTAACCGACACCTCCCACACCTTACAGATAGTTAAATATGCTATAATATTGACTTTGTACAGGACAAAACATACTTGATCTTAGTTGGAGGTGTAGGGTTGCAAACAAAAAATGTGACTCCAGGTAACCCCTGGCTTCCTAATCTTACCTGCTGGTAGGGCTACATTCAGGAATAACAGGTTTAGTTCAGAGTTGGAGGGTATGAGCATTAGGCTTGCAGTTGGTTATGTGTAAATACCTAAACCAAGCTGACAGCTTGTTGATTCCACAGTGTCATCTTTTCATTTTTTACACGTTAAATGCAGAGGATGTAACATGGGTTTGGAGGCTTTGACATTGTTTAAAGATCCTCCTCAGACATGTATTAAGACATACAAAAATACTCTGGAACAATGATGTGTGTCTAATATGCTTTTTCCACAGAAAGTTACTACACTAAAATCCTTAAATTGACATGGATATGCAGATATAATTCATCTCAGAAGTTTAACTGCTGAACACAGGATGTCTTTAGCTTCACTGTAAAGTCAATTCTCCATTCTGGAGGCTTTCAAGTTTGCATCAAACACTTGAAGTTGAATATTGGACCGGAATTGCTTTCAAAACCAGTTATGATGTCACAAATCCTGCTCATTGGCCCACCCCTTAAAATTGGATTTTTAATGAGCCCAGACTTTGTGTCCTCAGCAGATGAATGTGAAAACAGCATCAAATACATACATCATTCTGCACAGAAGCTCAAATATTCAACTGTACTGTAAGCAAAAGATATTTGAGTGGAAGAGGACTTTAAAGGGCACCTTTGACAGGATTGATGGAAGTAAAGTAACAAGTTTGCTGTAGAGTAAATAATGAAGTAATGTGATTACTTTTTAAGGTGTTATTATATATACAAGTTGCTATATTGACACTATAGCTGCATTGACCATGTTCACCATCTTGGTACAGATTTTATGCTGATTCTTGCTAAGTCAGTAGGTTTTGTCTCCTGGGTATCATATCATGCATGCCTATGCAAAATTTCACTTCACTCAGTTGTAGAGATATTTCAGTCTGGACCAAAGTGGTGGACGGACTGACCAACCAGCCCCAGACCCACACTGCTAGCATGGCTCTGTGCATTATATATGTATGCAGTGTTGAGGAGTAACTAGTTACATACATTACATAATTAAATTACACAATAAATGTATTGTTATCCTGTATAGTTACTGAGAAAAAATAATCCAGTTACAGTTACTAATCAAAATGTTGCTCATTACAAAGGCATTACTTCCTGAATATATTATTTTCAGTAAAAAGCTTAGAATATAACATTCATTCTGTTGCTTTGCATCTTTTTGACGTGCAGGAATTCCTTATTTTGGTATATTTCTGGACAACGCGGGTCAGCAAAGCCGCTGGGACGAATTTGACTGCAACACCCTCAAGGGTAGGATGGCTTACAAGGAGCTGTCTCTGTGTCTAGACAGGCTCTATTCTTTTGGCAGTATGCACTCAGATTTTGAGCCTTGTTTTTGATTGGTTCTCACACCTCTCGTCTGCCAATCAAATAAACACACATCACTCGAAGCAACAGCTGTCCACGTCAAACCGGTTGGTGGTGTCGTCAGTCAAGAGCATCTTTCAGGGCTGGAAATGACGTTAATAGTGAGGTTTAAACTGCCTGGTTTTGTTGTTTTGTTACATTACAGGGTAACTAGTAATCTGTAACCCAGTACACTTCAAAAGTAAACTTCCCAACACTGTATGAATGTATACATTACACATCTCTACTGTATATGTTCAATATGACTTCTATATAGACTTACACAGTAAATGCACTTCTGCTGTATTGCAGCCTTTAGTAAAATGTTACCAGTATCCACCAAGCACAAGACAGAATTACAACATTGTCTATGCTTTTCCTCTCATATAGCCTCCAGTCTTTGGTGCTCCAAATAGCCCAAGGATACACAAATCCACAAATCCACTATTACATGCACTATTCAGATAATCCATGCAGCTGTAAATATCTACAAACAATCACCGGAGTACAAGACTGTGCTCTCCAGGATGTGGATGTATATACGCAACTAAACTTTCAGTTTTGAACCCTGTTCAGCTTCAGTATAAACAATATACGGTAGCTGTATTTGCCACAACTAATCAATGTAAAATTTGGTTTATATAGCACAATTAGGCCACACAGAAGAATTTATTTTCTTCCTCCTCTTTCCTTCAATAGATTCCAGCACATTCTAGATTTGGCCCGTCACTCTCTAATTGCCCAAGATCCACTTGACATTTAGGAAAAATAACTCTAAGTTATCCGCCTTCACTTTGTGTTTTAGACTTTTATTAATGAACCCAGAGAGCTCTTTGCCTCCTATCTAAATGTCATCGGACATCATGAAACACTGGGAAACTCCAAACCATGCTTGATGACTTTTAAAACAAGTTTTTGTTTTCCTTTTTCCATTTTTTTCCCAACTGCAATGAAACAGACTTTTCTTTGGATACTCTGGCACTGCCTGCCTGAGGCATCAGCCAAATACGCTGCTGCTCAGGGCCAGCATGCAAATTATAATGTGAACTCTCTTTGACTTCCCCTGTTCATTTTTGGGCCAATTTCCAGGACAGAGATTGGGCCTTGCACTAGAATAGAGTAGCCATTAAATCAAGATTAACAAAAAATGGCATTTTCAGACATGGTCCAAATAGTCCCAGATTTTGCCTAACCTTGAATCAACCGTACTTATTCAGTGAAGGAAGATTAAAATTATTTCAGGACTAAATGAGGGCTGAATTTAAACATTTATGGCTCAAGGTTTTAACTTTGGAGTAATGCTGTCTGTCAGTGGAGGCCTATTAATTATTTGGTGTATTTTAATAAAGACAAGTGAGCAGCATCTCCGTCTAGAGTAGAGTTTACTGACAGGAGCAACTGGCTGAAAAGTTTTAATTAAATCAAACTGCAGGATGTACAAAGAGAACGCGGTGGAGATAGTTTCCCTGCTTGCATAGTGTTCAGAAACAGGATGGTTTGTACTGCCTGCAAACAGAAGGTACAAGCCAAGTTAATATTGTAGTAGGTCAGTGACTGATTAACAATATGATGTAACCTGTCAACAGACTCATCATTACAGTTATTCAACTGGTCAAAGACAAAAATCCTATCAATTCATACTTTTCATTTGAAATAATTGGCATTTAATTCATAGAATAGTTTGACATTTTGGGAAATATGCTTATTTGCTTTTTTACTGAGAGTTAGATGAGAAGATGGATACCACTCATATATGTCGGCTAAATATAAAGAGATTAGCATAGCTTTGAATAAAGACTAGAAGCAGGGAGGAAAAACAAAATTGTCTTTAAGTCTTATTTATTGGCATGAGATGAATATCACAGTATGCCCAAAGCATAAGAATAAATCAATTGACTGTTAATAGTATAATAATCTAAATATGTAGATGTGTACTTGTGGAGGGGGGTAATTCTGTCTTTTTGTGTCCTGTATGTCCTATCCATCTGACATGCCATTCCTCAGCTTATGTGTCAAAAGAAGCATGGGTTTCATAAATTTGACTTCTGACCTTTAGAAAACCATTGTCAACCCTGTGACCCCCTCTGTGCTCATATCCGCAGTTCTGAAAGTGGCAGGTCTCATGAGTTTGCCGTCTGTGTCGAGGATGTAAGGGAAGACGCATTCCCCTTGCACTTTTCTCACCGGTTCCATGACAGATGAAGAATGAAACGTGGCCTTCTTATTGAATAACAGCATCGATGCTTGTGGCTAAGTACGCTTGTGATCTTTCAAATTAAACTGATGGATCATGACAGTACGTGGCAAAACGGATTTTGGTGTCAGGGCAGAGGCACGGCACAGCCATCAAACGAGCAGTTCCCATAACAAATGTGACGGAAAACTCGTAAAATTATGATAATGATTGGGTAGTGTAATAAAATCTGTATATATCAAATCACCTTTTGTATTGCTTTGCTGTGCTGCGGGCTATCGATAACTACAGAGTACTGCAGAGTAGGAGTGATTTTGCAGTGGGTTCCTTTTTTTTTTTGAGGAAAAGAAATGATAAAAATAAAGAATTTTCAAGCAAGTGAAATAAAAATGTCAGCTATTATTTTTGTCATGGTCTGTAATGTGTAATCTGTCCTCCTTGCACTGACTGCCTTACCTGGAAGATATTAAAGACACTGAGAAAGGGAGGTTTTCTGTCTTGCATAACATGATTTTTTTTTTCCTGACAGCACTAATACAAAAGTCTGATCACATGTGTGGGCACCGGAAACATTTGTGTGTATATATGGGGTGCAATGAATCCGTGTGTGTCTTGTCTGTGGGCATGCTGCAGATTAAGAGAAAAGAAGGAGGAAAATAATGAAAGATACCAAATGAATTGGGAATAAAGTATTACATCCAGAACAAATGCTTCATCTGAGTGACAGGTCTCATAAATTTTTCTATGTGATCTCCTGAGAAAGCAGGTCTTGGCAGGTGTCAAAAAAATAAGAGAGATAGAAAGAGTGTAAGGGTTGGGTGGGTCAAAGCTCTGCCTGCAGGTTTTCTATAAAAATGATCCAGCATTTATGTAAGAAAGTGGTCAACTGATGTCTGACCTGTGATTTTTGTTGGTTGCTATGTCTGTCTAACTGCAAGCATTTTTTGTTAAAGTAATCCGATTGATATTGCAAGCACACATAACTAGTCTCAGCAGACCTGTCAAGCATTGAATTTCTTCACAAGCAGTACAAGTAAGAACCAAATTTGGTATGCAAAGAGTTAGGAGGCTGGTATCTGTTTTTATTCCCCTTCCACACCAAAAACACAACAGCAAAATTACAAGGAGTGGAGTCAACAGTGGGTTTACTTAATTTAACATAAGTTGTAAACATTTGCTCGGTTAACTAGCTTCTAACTTACAGCATTAATGAAGCTTTACTTCCAAGTCCAAGGTGTATATCATTACCTAATATTATTTTGTGTTGTTACAGATCATGTTCCAAAAAGTCTCATTCAGGACTGGAGCATTCACCATGCAGGCCCTGGGTGCTACTATAACAGGGTTTGTAGTAATATTAGCGACTCTCCTGCTTTTTGTTGGATATGGGAACTATACATGTCAGCAACCAAACCCAAAATTGTTACCTGAGATAGCATTATATTTGATAAACTTATCGCTTAGTCTTTATGTTTAATGGGGACACATTATGCACAGGTCTAAATGTTTCATCAGGGGCTCTACTGGAATGTCTTTGCAAGATTTACAGTCCTTATTGAACTCATACTGAACCTTTATGCAGCCCCTCAGTTCAGCCTCTTTCTGGAACAGGCTGTTTTAGCTCCTGTCACTGCCAACATTTCGAGTTCTTCACTTCAAATGTCAACTCCTCAAATAGCAAATACTACAAAACAGATCGCTGTTGGTGGGAATAAACAAACCATTTGATGTGATCACAAGGAGGAAGTAGAGGAAATATTGCAAACAAAGCATTAAGATCAGTTTGAAGCCCTGGCTTTTGACTTTCAGAAAGATTTTTTACATACGCTCACTTCAAGGTTTGGAAGTTTAACAAAGAAATCTGACATGAAATAACAGAAAATAACAAATATTGGAAAAAGGAAATTATATGTTCCCTTTAGACTCTTTTCTCCTGTGAAAGTGTAGCGTATTTGAAAATACGAAAATACATACATGCATACATCTAACCTTTGTTTTAGATTAGAGGCAGTAAGCCTCCAGACAGATTTATCTTTAAATTAAATGACCTTTTTTCATTTTTCTTATTATAATGTACTGTAATACTGAGGAAAACTAGCTTCCTTGCAATGCATGAACAGTGCTGCCAGTTTATTTAAACGTCATCTAGATGGATCAGCTGGTGAGGATGCAGATTTGTAGCCTGGGGCATATAACTTTAGCCTTTTCACATGATATCATGTAATTAACCATAAAGTAAATATTTTAAACCCTTTTACAGGGTTCTGAATGGTATTATCAACCTTAGTGCTGTTGTTAATTAGCTCGCTAGGTAGAGTAGGTAATATTTGCCATTTAACGATTGCACCACAGAAGACCATAAGAAATGTTCCATATAATCAGTGACACAACTGTAAAAGTTATGATGGAAAAACAGCCATTACTTTCTCTTCTTACAGAACTTACTAGAAAATATAATGTCATCAAATGCTTCCATTCATTTTTATCACATCATTAAAAAAAATGAAATATATCTTACTTGATTGGGTTTAGTATGTAGACATGAGTTTTTGAGCACCTTTGAAATCATGTTTCTCTGCAGGGAGCCTTTGAACACTCTTGATTCCTTCACCGTAAGATCTCAAAGACAGTGAAACGGCAACACAGCCGCTATTGACAGGAGGAGCTGTGGCTGGATTTAAGAAAATGTCAGGGTTGTCAGGAATAAGACACATTCCTTTTTGCCTTGAAAAAGACGGGATTTGGCTTGAAAGAATTAAGTTATCTTACTGCGAACACTCGATCTTATTCAGAAATCAGCTCCTTCCCCATGTGAAGGAGCTGTAAATAAGACTTTATATACTATACCTTCAGTATCTGTTCATGTATTTTATGGTAATCAAAAAATATAGGGTGCCAAGAGGGTTTTTTTCACTAACGACACTAAAATAATATCAAACATGCAGACCTCTTAAATCTTAATGAATATTATATAGTGATATTGCACTTAAAAGATAGTGCAGACAACAGATGCTTTATCTCATTTGGTCCATTGTATTCCCATTATTTAGAATAATTTACTGTATGTCTTGACAGCCTCAGAGATGGACTGAGAAAATACTGTGGTTGAGGTGCAGACCAGATCAGATGACAGTTAAAAAAAGATTAGCTGGTTATAAAAAACAGAAACAGGCTTTAGATCAACCTGTAGATTGTAATTAATCTCATCAAAGTTGAACTCATCAAGGCTTTTTAATCATGCTAGCGGCCTAGGTTCAGGGATGGCAATGTTAAACGGTCTGTCTGTTGTCCGCATAACAATGGAAGGATTTACCTTTATAATTACTTATAATCTGCTCGAGTGGAAGCGAGTACAATGCAAACAGTAGAGGGTCCAGGACAGAACCTTGGGGAACACCATAAAATAAAGATTCAGTCAGGACATAAGTATGAACTGCAACCAAGAAGGTCCTGTCTGATAGGTATGAGTAGAAACACCTATCCACTGTCAATCAATGTAGGTTGGTCCACAGTGTCAAAAGTCGCACTGAGATCTAACAGTACCAATACAAAACATTGTCCTGCATCACCCTGCACTAACAGATCATTTGAGACTCTGAGGAGAGCTGTTTCTGTTTAATGCAACCGACGGAAAGCAGACTGAAAAATGTTGTGCTCATCCGTAAGCTGCCAGGGGAAAAGTGGAAGAGAGCTGAGGCTGGTTAGAGGCAGAGAGGACGGTGGAAGACGAGAGCATGTTCTCCTGCAGACTCAAGATGTTAAACTTGCCGGGCAAAAGGAGGTCCAGAGGTGTAAGAGGGGGAGATGGCCACTTCGCAGAAAGTTTACTCTTGTGGGCTATAGACCAGTGTTCAAGTGTATGTGCAGTCAAGCTCACCAGGGCCTTCAGTCTGATGAGAGACTATGCCTTCACTGTGACATGACAGACGTTTTGAGCTTTGCAACAGAGCCTCAGGTTGGGCTGAAATAAACCCAGGCTGTGAGACTCCTGTGGTGATGGAGCTGGGCCAGGGAAGAGTGGGATCATTGTCCACGGTCACATTCTTGTTACTGCAGCTTGGGGAGCCCAGGACTGTGAGGTGTTTTTCCTGGGCTATGGCATCAGTGGAAAATTCCAGGATTAACTTGTCTTTCTCTCTGAGCTAAGCTTCCTGACAAACAATGCTTTTCTTCAACTTTGAGACAATAAAGTGACAAGATCTACACTTGCTTATAGGGACCAGTGTTGGTCACAGGGGAGAGAAAAACAGTTATGGACAGTAAAAGGAGTCTTAACAGGGGTAAATGCTACTTTATTTGGTGCAGTAAGCAAATAGGCAGCGACACAGGGTGAGACTTAACTATGAGGGCTCCACAACGGGAGTCCAAAGTGGAAAAAAGACTTCAAAACAGAGCCGGAACACACAGGAGGTCCTACAGGAAACAAGACTCATTGGCACAGGTCCAGAGACTGGGCCTGTTGTAACGGATCAGCCTCTGCTAGGCAGGTTAAAAAGCTGCTAAAAAGTCCTCCTGGTGGTGACAGACAGCTGAAATTCTCCCATGCTGCTCACAGGTGTATAGTTTCACTTAGGAAGACGGCCCTTCGCTGTCAGTCTCCCCTGGCCAGGACACCCTTGGCGCTTGTCATTCAGGAGGTATTCTCCTCTCTCAGACAGCTGGACCCGGTGCTCAAAACTGGCAAAAACACTGAATAAAACAGTCTTGTGTCAAAAACCAGTGTTTCTCTGCCACTGTTTGACGGACATAGGCCAATCTATGTGATTCGGCTGGGCGCTGAGAACAGTTCTTGTAAGAAACTTAAAATCTTTATCCAGTCAAAATATATAGTTAAAAACAACCGAAATTTAAAGAGTTCATCATAAAAATGTGTCTAAAAATTGGATAAGCATTTCATAACAGCTTTAGGAAGTGAACAAAATGTAAGACTGTGTGTTTGTCAGCTTGTTGTGGAGTTCTTCCACCCACAGTGACCAACCTGAATAACACATATTTAAGAAAACATTGTTTCAATTTGGATCCTTGCCAGATATCGGATATGCTAAATCCATTAAAGAAACAAAATATTGTTTTCCTAACAATGATACATATTGAGAGTTGAAGAACAGTGAATTTGAGTTTCAGTACGCAGATTTTATCTTTTCTTTACAACTCACCTGTCTAAAGTAATGGTGTTCAGGAGCCTGAGTGTCTTGACATCAGGTGATGGATGGTCAATCAAGTAAACTCTAAAGGGCACATGGGAGTGAAAGGGATGATTGCACCCAACATAGTATCAAACAGCACTTTCTTCGTCCAGCACTATTTAGTTGAAGTTGTTTGTGTGAATAAGGTTTGCTCTAAAAGATAATAGTGTCCAAATGTTAATTAAGGCAAAAAAGGCGGTTTTGTTTGTCCTGAGGGATTAAAACACCAGATTAAAACAAACGCATTTACATTTTGTCATTTTGCAGACACTTTTATCCAAAGCAACTTACAAGCGAGGCAAGACAATCAAGTGTTGGAGGACAATGACTTAAAAAGGGTACAAACTCTCAAGTAGCTGACCAGATACAAGTGCAATGAAAAAGAGTCTTTTCTTTAAGAAAAATCTATAAAGTAAGAAACATCAGGAAGTAGACAAGTGCATAAAAAAACCATAAACAACAAGAAAGAAGTGCAACAATCTACAAAAAAAAAAAAAGTTAATGGGCTCAAATGTTGAAGGATTCACAAAAGAGTTGAGTTTTCAGGTGTTTCACCACCAGAGAGTCATTTCACCATCACAAAACCACAAATGAAAAGAGTCTGGATAGTGAATTCATACCAGGCAGTGATGGTATTACAAATGGTAATACAAATATTATTTAGGAAATAAGATGAATAAATGAAGAGATCCTTTTGCAGATTTCACTGAACTGCTGTTCACAGCCTTGACTGTGCATAAAAAGTTAATTGGTATATGAAACTCCCTGCTATGACTCACATTGATGTAAAAATACTACATGCTCAACACTGATCAGTACAGCAGTTTTGATTGTTCTGCATAAATTAAACATAAAACACATGAACGCCTTTGGACTCACATTCAAGTGTGTGTAAGATGTGACTGCCTTCCTTAGAAAACATGATAACATTGTAATTTAAAAAAAAAAAAAGGCAATGACATGCTCATATGAAAACACCATGCATGTAGATCATCAGCTCTGTTAAGTCGTTAGCCTTATCAGTGGATGTTCATATGGACTAACTGCAAGCCTAATGGTGCTTGTTGACACTCTCCTTTGCTTACAATTGATTGAAGATGTGTGAATTGGAGCTTGTGGTTGGCTATTGGAATAGTATGTGTGCATTATAGCTTTGGCAAGTACAACAAACCTGAGGGGAAACAAGCAAGTGCACTCACCTTTCTCCAACCTCTACCCAATTAAAGGGAATGAAAAATCCATGAGCGCTCATTAGATGGGTTTACAGGTGGCGAATGAGCTGATATTTAAAACGTGTCACTTGCCATATCGCCTTGTCTTTGTCTTTCTCTCTTAGTCTCTCTCTCTCTCCCTTTCTCTCTTTTTCTTCTCTTTGGCTGCCCTCCAGGACAGAGCGCCACTGGGTCTGCTGGGGTGCCAATATTGCTTTGTATCAGCAAAATGTCAGCCAAGAACATATACTCACATACACACACAGGATCCAGACTGCATATCCCCAATGCCTATTTCCATCAACCGAAAGGACGCATTCAAGATGGACAAACTTTATTTGACTCTGGTAATATAGGTTTATAATAGGATGTATGACTCGAATGAACTATTTCACTTGTGTCTCTATACACATGATAGCTGTTAAAGCCCTAATGGCCTCAGGCTGGTGTAAAAAGTTATACTTGTTGTCCTCATTAAAAATCACCTCACCTTTTTAACCACTGTGTGATAAAAAGGGCAATTCTACCACGAGTCAATGGCTCGTCTTTCATGCCAGTCGTAGCTCTATGGGCAAAAGCTGCGTCAGGTAGATTGCCTCATAACCACTCTAGTTGCAGTGCAGGAAATATTACCTCGGTAATCTGCAGCAGGAGACATTTCAGCAGGAAATGGCTCCCTGTGCTAGGTTGTATATATGGCCAGGGTTGATTCGAACTCATAATTCAATGCGGTCGTTGGCACTTTTCATCCTCTGTCTGCTGGGGCTGGGTACTGGCTAAATGACAGTGAAAGCCACAATGGCACTTCCACCATTGCTTTATGACTGGCAGACACCCTGGGGCACTATGACTGGAGTGCTAAGTGAGAACATGGCTGCCAATCACTCTATATTAATCTCCCTGTGATCAAGAGAGACAGCAGACATGAGAAACCTGGAAAGGGAAAGGGCTGGGAAGCGGACCCAGCTGGTGCAAGGCCGACAGAAATTAGCTATGTGTCCATTCAGAGCGTCCAAGTGCATCACACTCACCTCCACACTCACATACACACACACAAAGCCACCTACATACGGACATTGAAGGTCAGTTGTCTATAGCCTTTTCTGTGCCACACAACATAATATGGTACGCAGGGGATAAATTGGGACTTGTTATGTGGGGAGCTCTGTGGTTTCAGGGTTGCCATGTGTGCACATAGACCACTGAATCTGATATCATTTGACAAACTGTGAATAAAAGATAAAATGGCTGTGAAATCCACAGTAATTTACTTTGTTTCTGCACAGTTAATTACTGTGAACATTTTTATAATATAATACTGTGTATTAGGCCTAAAAACAGTAATCAACATGATACTGTAGAAAATCACAGTAACCATTATGCTATTGTAAAATATCACAGTAACCATTACATTACTGTAGAAACTCACAGTAGCCATAATGTTACTGTAGAAAATCACAGTATAGTAACTGTGATGAGCAGTGATTGTAGCAGTGGGATGTCAGAAAGTCCACTTTATCTATCTGTGATACCGTCTGACAACTTCACACCAAGCAAAAACAGACAAGAACAGGAATACTCTTAAAAAGAAAATCCTTTAAGGTAAAAACAAATAAATGAATAAATGTAATGTAATCCAAATGCTGTTAAATCTCAGATTGACTGCTGTGTAGTAAATTATTTTGGTGCCCAGACTGACTCAGTGAAGCTATTCAAAATTGAGATCACATGATGTTTTTATTTGGCTCAATCAATCAGCTCATGACTTCACAGAAAGCCTCTCATGACCTGATAAACACTGACACAAATTTAAAAACTTAAAAAGTAAGAGCCTGCAGAACTCTTGTGGCACTTGTGGTTGTCATACTATGTGCCTGTTTTTAGATATTTTATATTTATATTTATTCTACCTTAACCACAAGCACCTCAGCAGTAATCTGCTGAGATCTGTTCCCATGTACTTACTCACACAAGCGATGTTGTCTCTGTTGCATAAGTACTTTAAACTAATAGAGATGTTGTCAATTCAATGTTTGATTATTACTGATCAGGAGAACCTGAACCTGAGATCCTGTGTACAACCAAATGGATACAGTTGATGGAAACCTGACCTCACCACCTCTTTTCATTTTACTATACATTCACAGTTGAATACCAGGAGGAAAAAACAACATTGCTGGAGTCTGTGAGAATAGCATGCGAGAGGTTACATGAGAGAGCGAATGGCAGGAAAGTGATGGTGAATGTGAGCGGAGCAGAGGAAAAGGTTAGAAGTAAGTTGTCAATCTGGCAGTAAATATACAGCACAGGTATTATAAATGCTGCAGCTTGTCAAGAAAAGTTGCATCTGTTGTCCCTCCAGCTGCTTGAAAATGGAGGGGGTTAGCTCCAAAATTAGCAATAAAGAGTTAGCCTAACTTAAAGACACTAGAGAAATAGAGAACAGAGAAATCTGTGGCTGCTGACTCTGCTGAGTTTTTTTTTTTTTTATGTGATTGCCCCGCCCCAATGTAGGACATCACATGCATGGTGTCAATTACATGACACCATGGATGTATAATAAGAGCTAGATAAGGCCACTCAGCCTTACAGCCAATTTTTCTCAGTGGTCACTCGCAGTATTGGCCCAAAAAGCATTTTCACCAAAGACCACCATTGTAAAAGTGACATCTGTAAAACTGCTGATAGTACACCTTGAATAGCAAATAACATCAATTATGACTCTTTCTATTATGAACTTTTGAACCCTATATTCACCTTCACTCAGCCCTTTTGCATGTTGTGCTGCGCACATACATGAACCACAATAGCAAGTGCACATGGAAACACCAACACAGTCCGTGTGTCTAAGACCTACCACGCTACAGTCGGCATTTATTAGTCGGATTTCAACCGAGGGTGCAATGCCTGCGTTTGCACCCTGGTTAAACCGGTGTTCTGACAAATTATGCTGCCTTGTCGAAAAATGCTACCCTATCAAAAAAAAGCTAGCTTATGTGTTTTCATTTCCAGTTGTGTATATCCCATAAAGGTATAACTCTCACAGTATTATGACATCTTTATGTATGTTTTTTGATTACAAACAGGGGTAGGTGTACTGTAAGAATATGGGGAGCATATTTTGATACTCTGCTATAACATTTTTATTTAAGATTTCAGGGGTAGCGTATTTCGATAGACCTTTATCAAGTACTGCTCACACTACAGAATAACTTTATATCTCACCTCTACTCTCTCCATGTATACTGAAAGAATATGGCGCTTGACCACTGAGTCGGAAAATGTACAGATATTTACTACAGGCTAAAATAAAGCAAGATGTTATTGCTTAGGATAGATAAGCCATCAATAAAGAACCTATGGATATCACATACCTCCATTACTGACATGCTAATGCTGCAGTAAGTGCACATGACTGCTTGGTTGTCATGGTAACGGACAACCCCATTCTCTGTTTGAGGAGGAAGTTTAAGTGCTAAACAGGAAGTAATGCTGGCCAGAGTAGGACTTTTAGTGTGTCTTAGTGCAAAACTTTGGAAGGCCGAAGTGAATGAGGAACCTGCACAGCAAAAAAAAAAAAGAAAAAAAAGTCAGATTCATCTTGATTTTTATTTTCATATTAAGCTCTTGACTCATTTCTTGGTCTGATGGACTGCAGTGCTCTTTTCCTCTTTTCACACTATCTGGTGTCAGTGGTGGAAAATAAAAGGTAAGTAGACTTACTCAAGTGCTGTAGTTAAATGCAGTTTTGGGGTATTTGTACTTGAGTATTTCGTATTATTTTATGCTACTTTGTACTTCCACTACACCACATTTCAGAGGGAAATATTATACTTTCTACTCCACTACATTTATTTGAGAGCTTTAGTTACTTTTCAAGATTAGGCACATGTGTCTGTATGTATATATGTAAATCATGTGCAGTAGCTAATATAACAAGCTTTTAAAATACAATACACTGTTAAAGATTAAACAAGTGGTTTTCAACCTTTTTGGATTTACATCTCACAAAAAGCAGTGTGTAGTCGAAGTCACATTTTAGATGTCTATGAGTTGTCAACAGCTCCACCAAATAGTGATTTTTCTCTCTTCTCACATGGTTTCATTTCAGTAAATGTTCTAATGATCCAATATTTCACCAAAAAATCAAAGATTAGAGAAAAAGTCCAAAAGTTGAAAACAGATTTGTGTCTCAGAACTTTTTTCTTCTTCTTTCCTCTCCCACTAATCATCTCATGATCCCTGAGACTTATCTGGTGACCCTTGGAGGGTACTGACCCCTAGGTTGGGAACGACTGGACTAAACCAGCTCACTGTATATGAAGTAGTTCAAACTAGCTCCACCTCCAGCAGCTATAACAGTAACATGCTGCTCATACACTGATTCACTTCACTATTAATAATCTAATGATGTCATATATAATAATATATAAGTCAGAGAGACCATACTGGTACATTTACTTAAATACTTTAAGTGCATTTTGCTTCTAATACTTCTAATACTATAATACTACACTTAATATTTTGTGAAGACAACCTGCAGGTAACCAAATAAGAGAAAATTAAGTGCTGCATTGTGTGAATTCATCACTCACTACACTCAAATGAGCTGTAAAACTAACGTAGAGGATATAATTATGTGCTGATGGCGACGGCTTTGTTCAGGTTCATTCACTGCTGTGTGAATATCAGCTAGTCATATGACAGCACCAGACACAATCTGGCGGAAAGCAAACCCCAGCGCTTTCTTCAAAGCACTGCGCGGATGGCGCAGACTGTTGGTCCGCCCCCGTTGGCATTCTACGGATATTTCGCAAGAGCCGTTAGTGAATAAGTAGCCCTTCGTCCGTTGACGTAGAGCAGACGTTTTTTTTTTTGGTACCGAGCGGAGAGGAGATGCACACGGCACTCGAGTGAGGTAACTATATAAAAAAAAAACGCATTTGTTATCATTCACTCCCACAACATGGACCCGGGCAGCATTTCGGTACAACGTGTATAGCATTATACATCACTGTTGGGAACACTGACTATTAAATATTTGATAGCGTTGTTAACGTTGCTCTTTCTAGGCGGTTAGCTAATTTCCTGTGTGTCGTCTGCTGCTAGCTGACGTTAGCTGGGTGAACTGTTGAAGCGTATGTGACTCTTTTTCTTGTAACAGAAACAAACGGGCTGGTTATGCTTTGGACTTATATCTCGAGTGGTTCTCCCGGGTCGGCTCAGATTTCTGGGGATAATTGTGATTGTTGTGTGTCCGGTGATTGTATAGTATCGTTAGTCTTTTTTTTTTTTTTAGACGTTGCTGATTTTTGTAGGCACGTTTCAATGACGAGGAAAGCTTCCTCACCACGTGCAGAGTAGCGAGCGCTGTCCATTGAGCAGACCGAGACAGGAGGCAGGGCTGCCGGCCTGTCTGCTAAAGCGAGGCTGACTCAGTTGAACTGTGTCTGAAATGTCAGTAGATCTGTCTTCCTGTGTAGTAGAGATTTCACGTATAGAGATTTTATGTGTTTTTTTTGTTTGATGTTTTTTCATTTGAGGCCTTGGGCTTAGAAATGTGAAGACAGGAAACGCTCGCACATGGTTGATTGTTGTAAAAATCACCCAGAAATATATATATATATATATATAAATATGGGCATTTGTGATTTAAAATTGTAAACGGTCAGAAACCTTCTGTGCAATAGAGACTATTTATTATTATTATTATTATTATTATTATCATTATTATTATTATTTTACCTAAGGCCTTGGGCTGTCTGTGAATATAATTAAAAAAAATGGGCATAGCTGTTGAAATGGTTAAAATGTTAAAAATAAAATTGTTTTACATTGTATTCTGAGTTCTTTGTCTTAACTTTTTATTAGGCCATGTGCCCATCACTACAGCATACCTATTCCAATATCTCATCTTATGATGATGAAAATGCTTGTAACTTACAGCACTGAATTTATATAAAGCCTTATATATTAAGAAAGTCCAGGCACCAGCAATAAGGGGGGATAAAATGGCTCCGACCCCAGGGGGTTAAACCTTATTTTTCACTGATCTTGTGCAGTATGTATGGCATGTACGGACCCCCTGCTGTGAGGTGGCTTTTGTTCATATGGTGGTTTAGCATTCAAGGTCAAAGTCAAAACCAGGTTTATTGCCAAGAAGGTTTAGCACACACAAAGAATTTGCCTTTGTGTTGTGGTGCATAGCAATCAAAAATATACACAACATTAAAATAATCCTTAAACATATAAAAAGAAAGAAAGGAAATTATAATTAAAAATGTGTAAAATATATTGCTGAGAAGAGCTGCTACAGGTTTGAATTTTAAATGGTAATAATAAATACAAGTTGTGTTAATGTAATGTGCCATGTTAGATCAAGAAAGTAATTTTCAACAGCAAAAAAAGATTTATTCTAAGTGAGAAGAGCTGCTACAGGATTAAACTTTTAATTGAAGAGAATGAAATTAAATACAAAATACTGAGCAGAATGTGCAAATGTACGTAGTGTAAACAGTATATACATTTCGCAAGTTATAATAATATACAAGTTGCGCTAATGTAAAGTGTCATGTTAGATATGTCAGATATGCATGTAATGTACACGGGTGGGATAGAGTCTGATGATACGCTGTGGTCTGCCCTCGTCGCTGGCAGTTGCGGCAGCGTGAACCAGATGGTGATAGAGGAGGTGAGGATGGACTCGATGATGGCGGTGTAGAAGTGCGCTGTTCGACAGGTTGAACTTCTTCCGCTGCAGTAGGAAGTTCTTGATGAGGCTGCTGATCTCCTGTGCGGTGATGATGGGTTTCCAGGAAGTGGGGGGACTCCACGGTGTCGACTGGGGAGTCATGCAGGGCGATGGGAACAAGTTGGGTTGAGTTGGTATATCTCAGTGTACGTTTTAATGTTGATGAGCTTAACTTGGGGAAAGCTTTAGAGTAAACTATTGCTTATAAGTGTGTCAAGGAAGTTCTCTAATGGATTCACAGAGCGCAATTGTCTTTCAGAGTTTTTTATTAACGCTTATTTATAACTTTTCCTGAAAGTCTGTGTAGACTAATGGACCCAGAACAAAGGTGAACACTTGCATATATATCACTGATCCTAGTATGGCAGTTAACAATAGTACAAAAGGAAGTTTTGTTAAGTCCTATCAGGAGATTATCACATGTTATCAATGTTTCTATATGTTCACTGCATGGCCTGACTGATACTGGATTACTGGGGCCGATATCAGTTGATAGTCTTATATATACATAAACACATGTTTTTACAACGACTCCCTCAAACACTTGTGACAAAGATATTGTAAAGGGAGCATGAAATTGTACAGTTTAACAATAAACTTTATTTATTTATTATTTAAAATGATACTGATATATCTGTGATAGGCCAATATATATCGGTCGGGCTCTAGTTCATTGACTTTAGATGCAAAAAGGTCAATCATGTGAGACCCAGTCACACAGTTTACTTCTGCAAAAGGCAAGGCAAGTTTATTTGTATAGCACATTTCAACAACAAGGCAATTCAAAGTGCTTCACGTCGATCATAAAAGGCATTAAAACAGAATATAAAAGACATAAAAACAATAGAAGTGTTACCTTTGGAAATGAAATTAAAAAATAAAAATAAGACCCATAAAAGAAGAGAGCTACAAAGAGTCCACATTACACCTGTCTTTATTTAAAACGACATATGGGGAGTATAATTTAATATATAACAAGTCAAATGCCCGTCACAGGTGTAATTTTTTAATGGTTCATGTGAAACAGCAGTTAAATATTTAATATTTCAACATTCAAACAGAAATTGAGCCAGAAATTCATCTTGTAAGATATTAATTTATTTGATTACACTGAGTCACATGACCTTCTTATACTAGATCATTAAACTAATACATTTGTACTGCAACAGTAAAAAACTTCTATACGCTGGCATGTGAAAACTTTTTTTAGTGACGCCATCCGTGATGTGTAAGTTTCGTTTTTTTTTCTTTTCAGGAATCTGTAAAACAAAAGTTGAACACCGCTCCCATCCTCTAGAGTATCCTCACATTATCCCTGATGATTTTCATGATTTAGCGTTGCGCTCCGATAATTCCACTCATCCTTCTTTGTCAAAAGCTGGTGCCGCTGTGTTGAGGATCTGGGTGTGTTATGCTAGTAACAGATAATGTGGCCATAAGCTGCTAGCCTCACAGATCTAATAATCTCACTTCTCTCTAACTCCACACTGTCAAATTTCTTTTTTTTTTTATTTTCAACCTTGATGTTTTTAGCCTCAGCTGATGCTGCCTTTTCATCTGACTTTGCTCATCTCCCTCTGGAGCCACAAAAGGCCTTACACTACTTTTCTCACATATGCTGTACAATAATACGCAGAAATATGAAACAAGTTCACAAAACTCTTGCAATTGACAAAGTTCTCTGTCTTTAGAGTACTTAAGTATGTTTCCATCCACTTCTTTTTTTATTTAATATCCTGGTATATGTCTAACAATATATATATTTTAAGCAGTGATAGAAAGGTTGGCTCATTGATGAAGAAACAATAAAGACTTATAGGCACTCTATTTTTTGCTTGCTTCCAGCTTTACTGTAGAGAAATTATCAGCTCCTTTCTGCTCCTAACAGTTTGGTGTCTCCACTCTACCATAAAGACGGAAAAATAAACTTTGAAATTAATCATAATCCCTCTTCATACCTGTGGATTGTGGTTTATACAGTTTGTACGATCCATTAAATCACAAATCAGTCATATAAATGTCACTTTATATGGGACTCTAGTAATGAATCACATTTGTCGTTTGGGAAATTCGCTTAAAATGTTTGCAGGGAAACAATACTGCGTGCTGAAACTATACATTAATTTATTTAGCTTTATATTAATCTGACCTAGCGGAGATAAATGATTGGTCTACTCAGTTAGCAAGGTCGTTATATGTCATATAAAAAGTCATTAAACTTGGTTGCAAAGCTCCATCCATCAACAAACACAAAATGTGTGTGTGTGTGTGTGCCGCTCGTTCACATGACAAGCTTTACAAAACACTCATTTTTGTTAAGGTCATGTTTTGCTTGGACGTAATGTAGCTACAAAAATAATATTTCCATTGTGGTTTAGAGACACCTGACCCAGAATAATAATCATCTGTGTCTTTTTTTTTTTTTTTTTTTTTTCTCCACCCCCCTCAAATAGTAACATTTTAGCTTTTTAGTGGTTAAAGCTGCAGGGGGCAGAAAACATTTAATGAAAACAAACAAAACAAAAAAAAACATTTAATGAAAAGGAACGCACAAAGTTAAAAGTGGGTCATAGTTATCCTTTATCAGCTGCGATAAAGACAGGAACAAAACTCCTGAATTATCAGTACACAGGTTAAAGGTATACTACGCCGGATTTCCCTAAAAAAAAAAAAAAACAACAAAAAAACATATAGATTCATATAGAAGTAATCTCTCACAATCATCATTTACAACCCACTAGAAGTGTGAGGCGATATATTTATCTACAGAGACTCTACCCTCTACTTGTATTTTCTTATCATTTTGCTTCGCTCAGGGCGCTCCTGGGCGTCAACCTTTGGGCAGCGGGTGTGAAGCCTCCAGGCATTAACAACACGCGAGGTATGAGGTCGGATGACTCGTAGCGTAGCAACCAGGTTACATCGACCTCTCTGTCTCTGTCCTCTGCTCCTCTCTGCTCTCTGTCTGTGTGTGTGTGTGTGTGTCATGGATGTACAAAGAGCTGCAGGTCCGTGTGTCTGCTTGACCGAGGGGCGGGGCTGAGATACACACACGCGCACACACAGAGCAGAGAGGTCACAGAGGACGGGATGAAGCTCTGCATTCACACTAAATCCGGCAAACGCGGCACCTTCCCCGCAGGGTTGTGCGGAGGTGTGGTTGTGTTTATTTGTGCTTTTTAGAACGTAACCGCAGTGAAACAATCAGGAAATAATGTTTTATTTATGTGATTCACGGCTTTGTTCTCACCTTTTTTTCATTCACTCTCTAGCTTTCTCGACCTCTGCTCTGCTCTCAGCTCGCTCCCGTCGAACTGAGGAGGAGGGACTGACTTTGAATGCTGTGTTTACAAACACCAATAAAACAAACCACAATTATTTGATATGTGCGAGCGGAACAGCTGTGATATTCATGATAATATGCTGACCTGTTTGGTGAACTCTCTTTATTTAGTGTTAGTTTTCAACATGAAACATCTTGGTATTAAATCTCTCTCGTTAGCCGCAGTCAAATAAAGAGGACGAAGAAATACTTTGTCGTCAGGATTAGAGTAGATTTGGTGCGCTATAACGCCATTAGCTTCAATTTTGACATGTAAATCCTCCACAGTGATTTAAATTGATTAGTGCCACATATGTGACGTATGTGCTTCCATTTGTGCCAAGTGGATGAGTGAATGTTTATCTCACATTCGGCTGAACGTTAATTATATTTTGAGGGCTCTGGAGTTCTCACTCAACATGCATGACACGGGGAAAGGGCTTCAATTAAATGGGCACTTCAGCAAATTAGGTTTTTGCATTTATTTGAAGTTGGGGCCACTCGCAAGAGATGGATTAAATAAAGATTGGTCAAAATTGAAGGTGCAGAGGCTGCTGAGATATCCTTAGTTTTATTTGGATACAATTAAGCTTCCAAAAATGCTCAATATGATATTTTCTATAATAAAACCAACAACACCTGTTTGTTAGACTCTCCTTGTTTGCTAAATGCCGCCTTTTAAGCCCCACGTCTCCTGTCTGTAGTGCAGGCTTTCTGTTATAAATTAGCAGTCTCAAACCCTGATGTTATTTTGTCAGACTTGACAAAGCTCCATTTAAAGCCACAGAGGACGTTACGCATCTGTTTTCGCGAGGCGGAGTAGTACTCAGCGCGATGAGTAAACCAGCCTGAGTGTGATCAACTAGTTGAATTCCTCTTTAAGATGTAAGCCTGCCTTATGATTGCAGCACAAAGCTTTGAAAGTATGGCTTAAGGATATTATGTAGAGACTCGCATTGTGAATTTTCAAAACGCTTGCAGTGTCACATAAATAAGTTTTGTAATGTAGTAAACAGCCTCCAAAGGTCAGAAGGCTGCATCCCAAGAAGTACAGTGCTGGGAAAGAGGCTCGGGAAACACTGACAGATGGTCCTCCTGACTATAAACTATGGACTATAAACCTAGTCTAAAACATTACATAAAGAGAAATAAGGAGAAAGTTGTTTGAAAATGTGTGAGTGAAACCCTTCTGTAACCTGAGAGTGCTACGGCTTCATTCAACATTTTCATTAACTACATCTTTTGTTGAGCTAAAGTGCATTCATTATTCTCTTGGTTATAAGCCAGGGTCTTAAGGGTATTTCAGGTAAAAGTGAACCACCGCTGAAAAATAGAGATCTAGTTCATCTTCCCCTTTTAAAAAAAACAAAGAAAACCCAACATTTATAGGCGTGGAGGCTTTTAAATATTTTAAAAATGCTACCTTACAGCGCAAAGACTCAGTGGAAGTCACTGCTGCTACCCGCTGCACGTTTCAAGTAAGAATTTTGTCAACATGGGCCTGGCTGCTCTGTTTGTTTTAGTGCTCATAATGTCCACAATCTGCTACATGTAACAGTGTTCCCACACTCCTGCTGTTTATAACACAGCCTTCAACCCAAACAGGGCATTTTGAACACTACCACGAGGCTGTCATCATATGTTTCTAGTTCATAATCCTTCCTTAATTAGCAACGTTACCTTCAAATTATCTTAATGGACACAACATGTGTGATTGTGACAATAAATGTTTGAAGACAACGAGCTGAAACTATGGTTTAGATGATAATCAGCTTCCTATCCAGCTCTTGCGCTTTTAATATCTGGGGTAAAGGTACACTGGTGAAGCAAGACTTTGCTTAAGTGTAAAAGTTGAGACATTTATGGAGGTGTGTGTTTCAAAATTCTTTCCACATCAGATTTACTGCAGCCCTGTCGTTATGGCTGTGAATATCAGAGGCCACACGCAGCTGCCAGTAACACCACTGAAACTGCACCCTAGTATGACAAGTTTTTCACTTGAAGAACACACACATATGTACGTTATTTTCGTTAACGCACATGCTGAATTTCAGTCATGCTAGCTATGACTTGTTTACCAGTACATTCATTGTAACTCGAGCCTTGTTTAGTCAGGACTTTGTTGACAGGAGCACCACTAAAGAGACGTAACTAGATACAACTGCCACACAAGTTTGCAGTGAAAACAGTCGCCTGCACACTGACTCCAAGCTACAAGACGTATTCAAATAAGAAAATGTTTCAATCCAAGTGAAGTGCACCTTTGCAACATTTAGCTTTAATTACTGCTTTAGGCTTTAGCGCCCTGTTTACTTTAGTGTGCACAGATTTACTGTTCCCACCTTGCCTCTGTATGTAAGGCTACTAATCCTGCAAGACGAGGCGTGGGTCAGTCCAGGGGCTTTAAAATCTTTCCGCCAACTCAGCCAGGATGCTTTGGCTTCCCCTATATGAAACGTCTGGCTGAATTATGTATTTTGTTGGGAGTTTTAAGTGCAACGTTTTCATCATTCGAATGACCCAGGAGGTCAGGGATAAATAACACTGGTGGTGCTGGTGGTGGTGGTTTCCGCTGACACAGGTTTAGCTGGTTTACATCGAGATAAAAAACAGTGAATGCCACGGCAGACGTAACACATGTAGCCACACACACACACACACACACACGTACTCCATGAGAAGCTGGTCAGGTGGTTAATCCAAGACACGACTCCCTGACTGACTGCTCAAACACACATACACATTCCCTCTCTGTGCCTCACTCCTCCCTGCACAAATTAGTGAAGTCACTGGACTCAAAAACACTCAACCTGTTACTTATGTTGGTTGCTGGGGTGAAAATTTTCTAACTCCTCTTTTTTCCGTCTTTTTTTTATTATTATTTCTATTTTTTTGGGGGAGGGGGGGGCTTCCTTGTGATTAGAGGTAAGCATCACTCTGTGTTTTGTCAAGTTGTTATTCCTCTGACATCTTGCACTGCTCCCTCTTCAGCTGATTGTTCCGTCTGCTTGTCTGCAACTCGTCGGGGCCTTGCGGTCTTCAAACTCTTTCGCACTGTGACAAACACGCTTCCAGGCCACAGAGCATCAGCTATGCACCTGCGTCTTGCCACAGTGATCTCTCTCTCTCTCTCTCTCTCTCTCTCTCTCTCGCTGTTATGCATCGCCACCCCTTGATTCCACCCGAGGAATTCAGGACTATATACAGCATTTTTCCATCAGCGACACTGTCTAAAGTGACTCAGTGGCTTCGACCTGCAAAACCTTGAGCTTGATCCTTGTCGTTTTTAAAGGGGCTGTTTGACTTGGTAAGAACTTAAAGGGAAGTTGTGGCCTGTTTACATGACTTTTTACTTGAACCTGCATGTGTCATGGTAGCCCACAGCCTAATTTAACACCACAGAGGGCTGCAGGGTATTTGCTGCACAACATAGTGCGCATTTCTCTCCCACAGCCTGCTTAGGACAATCAAACAGCTGGAAAATTTGCATGACTTGGAAAGGTTTGACTTCTTAGTCATTTATTTGTCTTCTAATTCAGTTGATGGAAAGTGCGTTCAGGATCGGCTCCCGCTGAAACACATCGCCTACCAACTGTGCTGTTAAAAGATAAAGACTGTCTACATTTCTGTGTCAGGTACTTGAGTCAGGAGATTTACTAGAGATCTACCACACAGCTTATGACAAATTCAACAGAACAGCTACTCTTAATCAGAGGGTTGCTAGTTTGACAACTGTGATCATTGTGTGTTTTTTTTTAAATGTTTGTTTTGCAGAGATGGATTGTGGTTGTCCATGTTATGACAAAAGCTCCACGCCTGTAAATACCGGGCGTATACTCACCTGCGCTTCTTGTAGACGGCTGAGCTAAGCTGTAATGGTGTCATGGTAACAGTCTCACTGGTCCTGTTTACACCTGGCATTAGTGGTGGACAGCTGTAAGTACAGGCGTGAACGCACAGAGGACACATCGAGATCTGATCGCTCAGACCACATTTGGGCCACAGTGTGTGTACGCAATGTGTCCTGGGCCACACTGAAGGACCGCCTACTCAGCTGACGTCCTCTATTTCCCGGCAGACTAGGTACGGGACTGACATCGCTGCCTCCCGGTCCGTGTGCGCTCCGCCCAAAGCTGTGTTCAACTTGTTTGATAACAGATAAACAAATGCATTATTTTGTTTTTCTGTCTCTTAACGTTTTCGTCGTAAAAATTAAACCAAAACCAGAAAATAACTTCTGAAATCTATTTCAGAAGCTAAACGGTGCCGGTTAGTTTCTTCTGTCCTGTCGAGTTGCTAACTACAGTTTTCACTTTTTGCTTCGCTGCTCAACATAATGAGCTCAGGATTTATCAGGAGGACGGCTGCTTTAACTCCAAACAGTTTCACTGAACGAACCTGGACTGTGTGTGTGTGCGTGTGTGACCTTTTTGGATGTGTTGAAGAAGACAGAACATTAATTAACATTAGATCCTGACCGATCCTGTCAGCGTGTCGGGAGATTTAAATATCAATCAAGTTACGCTGCTGTGCCTCGTGCGTAAATGCGCACAGCGTCTCTCAGTGGGGAGACGTAGCTGCAGGGAAATCACTGCATACAACTCTATATTTGTTGTACACATATGTGTGTTTATATGTGGCACTAGAGCAAATCAATAGGACGGGCGTTTTCTGATTGTATATTTGTTTATTCTGTTATCAAACACATCTTTGGATGGAGGGTTCACAGACCTCCAGTCCTCCCACCGCTTAAAAACAACAGCGACTGTGGTCTTTGCAAACTGAAACGATGCACAGTGTTTATTTGCACACAGAGCGGGGAAGTGGTCACTCGACACGCATGTTAATGCCGGGTGTAAACATGGCTACTGTGCAGCCCCATCAGTGCTGAGTGAAATCTTATGAGACACTGTGTTGGATGAGCTGAGAGCAGTTTGCACACTGTTATCTCTCAATCTTTCATGCATTACATGATTCTACAGCTGATCGTCATCCTCCAAGACCTCCACAGACCATCTGCTTGTGAGTCGGATCCATGTGGTAGCTGACATCTGCCCCCGTCTTGCGCGCCTCAGGCCCTGCTAAGAAAACCTCCAGTCTGACATGTTTGTGTTTTTCAGACTGGAGAACAAATTGTGATTTCACTCCCCACTTAGTGCAAGCTTTCGGTTATATAGCTTCCTGGCTTAGCGGTATGGATTAAGAAATGGAAACTTTGTTGTTTTCTGTTGTGTTCTGGCGCCCCGGGGGAGCCGCCTTGCTGTTGTGGGGATTTATTACATTTCGAAAGGTCATAATAACGTGCCCGCATGGAAAACCATATGTACATTTACTGCATTTTAAATGCACACAGTGTTTTGTTTTTAAAATTATAGTACCATAACGTGAAGGAAAATTGCCACTCAAAACAGTTTATTTGAAAGTAGTTTGGATCTGGTTTCAGGCTGGAAAAACATCCACAAAACAGCCATGTGGGCTGGGGCTGTTTAAATTAGCCAGAAATGAGGTTTGATTATTCCTTCTAAGAAAACACATAGGTTGGATCCATGTGAATATCTATTTTTGTGCATTAAACCAATACAACGAGAGACATAACTACTTGTAGCCTATATTTATTTCAACATAAACATGTCTTTTTAAAAGATTTACATACCTACACATTACACATTAAACAAATGAATTCATGTCCTGTAATGTAAAACTTCATTTTAAAGATGTTTCTTTGCCTCTCTCTGCGCCGCGGTTGGTGCCGCTTGACGCTGTCTCTCAGAGCGAGATCAAATGAATGACTCGTAATTGATATGTTATTCGATACTCTAATTTTTATACAGGTTAGGTAATATATTCATACTAGTTACCGATGTCCGAAGTATTTCCAAACGGGGCTTTTTAATTCAGTCAGAGAGTCTTTCTGCAGCCGAGTTGGGTTGTGAACTCTCTGCCGTCATTACAACACGGTTGTTTTTTGAATTATTCGCTCATTTCAGCTTGACCCTCATTTCATTTTTAGTCAGTGAAAGTGACTTTGTGTGACTCCTGTCCGTCATGCAGCGCACTCAGCGACCACATAAGAAGTTGCGAGGGCAGACTGATAGATAAATTGTGGAATAGACTGAAGCGTCTCTTTCATTCAAACAGAAGACACGTTACAGACACGGAGAGCGTGAAGAGTCTAACATATACATACATACATAAATACATATAATCATACATGTTACCCATTGCAAGGCAGCATTTTTCTATGACAGATGCAGTAGTGCTGCTTTTTTTCCTCCCACAAATGAATGTCTGTTTCTTTCAATTCGATTATATAATTAAATTTAGACTATTTGTTGACAGTCCTGCCATGAGCTAATTAAATTCATATAAAAGCCTCATCAAGGCGACTTGTTTATTTAAAAACCACAGGATCAGTGGCAAAAGATCAGATTGGGCTTTATCTACTTATCTTTTCCTTGTTTTGTAACAGTAAATCTGCCATTCGATGCCATTTCTTGAATACCAGAATAGATTTAGGGCTTCATTCCTTCCTCTGTTTCCCTGCAGACACTTGGCTTGAGACTTTTGATAAGAAGGATGTGTACGGTCGTGTGAGAATCATATGAAGCAGCTTAAGGGCCAAAGTCAGTCCCCCCCCCCTTTCTTGAAAGAAAAAACAGGGTCCCTGTTGTCATCGATGACCTGGAAAAGACATTGCCTTACATATTTGAGCATACAGCAACGTATAGAGAAATGATTCACTAGCGTCAAAAATGAGATTGTTTTTCCAAGTTTTATAGCAGACTGTTCAACTTTGTTTATTAGTTTTATTGACAGTTAGAAAATATATCAAATAAAAAAATCAAAAGACAACCTTGAATGGCTAAAAAATGACAACCACTCAAACTAGATAAACATGATTAAATTGAACATTAAAGGACAGAAAACTAACTGACTTATTTAATATTTTCACTGCAAATTGCCATTAAAGTCTAATAACGTACAGTATCCAGTGGAGAACTCAGTGAGGTGTCCTTGCAGCTACACAGTAAATAATGAAAGGAAAAAGCCTGTTAACTACGCGCTCCGGTGCCATGTTTCCGTCCTCCATAAGTCCTCCTACATGTCCAGTAAGGACTTATTATTCCAGTCTGCCCTGAACTTCCTCCCTGTCACCCGCCGTCGTCAGCTGTCTTTTCCAACTGTTGCCACAACATTTCTATTGCTTGTTCTTTGCCATCTCGGGTCAAGGATAGCTACCAAACGATACAGGGGCTCTGTATTAATGTGACGGGATCGCTGGTTTACCGCCTCCGGGCGAATGTCCTTCGATGTTTTGACAAACTGGTCTGGACTTTCTTTTTTCTTTTCTTTTTTTTTTCACCGTTTAACATTTCAGCAGTTCAACAGAACGGATCACGTCAGCTGTTGTGGCTGTTGCAGTTTTATTAAGTATTTAAAATTTAGTTTTATACTCGGCCGCTTACTGAAAATTGTAGTCAGTAGTTTAAAGTTTCATGATACAGTAATGGATTTTACTGAAGGATATTTCTCCTGGCGGTAAAACTTCCACTGAGAAGTAAACACACCTTGAACTATGTGTTCAGTCATCGGACTTACTGAACTCCTTTCATTCATCACAGAAAAAATGAATTCCTAAAGTTTGTCAGGAAAAAGTGTATTAATATTTCCTTCACGGCCCATTTTGCCTATTTCACGGCATGCTATGCACATTTAATTTTTGTTGTTAGGGCATCAAAACACCCATTTAAAAAAAAAAAAGTGTGAAAAACCTGTTTGTTTTCACAATTTACAATAAACTCAATTCAGAAATAGAAAGTACATAAAACAGTATTTAAAAAACAGACAATGCATAAATTAACAAGCGGTTTAGTACGGCTTGTGTTTGTGAGAGAGAGAATAAGCGTGTCTGTCTGTAAACACAAGTGTCCGTTGTTCATATGCTGGAGTGTGTGTGTGTGTGTGTGTGTGTGTGTGTGTGACGGTTGCGGAGGGATGCCAACATGAAACTATGGCAGGGCAGATAAATGACTGGTTAAAAATTAAAAAACCCAACAACATCCAGTTCTTTGAGATGGCAGCAATAATCTAGGTTGTCCACCTGAACAGAGCAACTATTTCATCTTGTCTTTACTCGTCAGGACATAATGAACGGAGATTTCACCCTAATTTTTGTTGTTTTCATTTGCGTTGTTGTCAACTTATTGTCAAGTTTTTCATTGACAAAATCAACACTAGGCCGTAGATGAGCACATTTCTATGGTCAACTTGTCACCATGTTTTCAATTAGTGTCTGTTTATTCTTGTTTCTGCTCTTAAAGTTTTCAACATCTCCTGATCCGTCACGTCTTTAAACATTTAAAGTGACCAACCATCTTTCCCCCGATGGAAACGCTATCAAAGACATTTCATTGGCTAAATACAGTTATAAGCTGCAGCCGAGGCTCCGTAGCTTTAGCCGCATTAGCTGCATTATACCTTATCGCAACTTGCACGTTCTTCTTTGGCAAATGTGTTCAGGACAGCCTGCTTCTGTTAAGTTAAGCTGACTCCCCGCTAGTGGCGCTAAAATTAGATATTAAATATGTGCGGCAATGATAACAGAACCAGGAGACACACCTACAAAACGAGTCGGCACAATCCTCGATCCTCCGCAACCAAAAAAGTACCATGAACTCAATTATCATGTTGTACTGAATCTCCACAAGGTTGCAGTATTAGCCAGGTAAACGAGGGAAAATGAAGCCACTTTGGTGTTTTAGGATATTTAGAGAGTTTATTATTTGTTCCTAGTAATATTTCTTGGAGCTGACTTCATCTAACAAACTTTTCAACATCTACTAAGAAATTTTCACACCGCTGCTAATGAGCTAATTTACGCTAATGTAACGGTTTCTACTGATTTATGTCGATTTTTAACGTTATATTGACTCACTTTTGTCTATTATTGTGATTCCTGTGTCTGTATTTTCTAACCAGAGGCCCCTTTCTAAACTTTAAACTTGTCCTTGGTAAATTTTCTGCCTCCTGGATCGACACGGCTGCACCTGCTACTCTGGGTTTTTTTTTTTTTTTTTTTGCTAACGCTAGCGGCTTCATGTTCTTTAAATACATCGTTGCTGTGCCCTGTTTTTAAATAAACCGAATGAATTTGTAGTATCTCAGTTCTTCATACTCTTCCCTCCTCGTGATACTTCAGCTGAACGTTTAATACATTTCGCAATTGACTGAAGAACATCCGCACCGCCAGCTGTCTGTGCTCGTTGTCATTTCAATGTCACAGGACCGCAGCTGTTTTTAAGGAAAGTCTCCACACGATTGGACGTAATTAACGGCTGAAAATCCATTATCGGAATAATGTGCATCATTAAAATTGAACCAGACATCTAGGTGCAAGTTTCGTCGTTTGTGTCGGTGTTCGAGTGGCATCCAAACTTTTGGTGAGGAAAGCTTTGAACTTTTATGCTTCACATTGTTGAGAAAGTGTGCGGAAGTGAAAGCAGCTGAAAGACTTTTTTTTTTTTTTGATATTCCTCCAGAGGACACTTTTTTTTTTTTTTTACAGGGCGATACAAGTGACCAACATGAAAACAAACACACACACAAACACACAAAAAACATATGACATAGCACAAGACAAGAGGGAGAACTAGACTCAAACAAAAAAGAGAAAAAAGGCAAAACAACAACAGCAATGAAAAAGCAAGCAAACAAACAGATTTTTCTTTGTAATACACATATGTTGAGGTGTGTGTGTGTGTGTGTGTGTTTCATGTGTGTAAGAGAGAGAGAGCCTAAGGGGGAGACAGTAAAAGAAGAAAGAAAAGAGGTAAATAAATAACAGCAACAATGCAGCTTGGAGGGCTTCCTCCAAGGACAAAGAGGCGCCGGGGTGGAAGTGGGGCGGATCAGGTCACGACAGCAGGGTCAGGAGAGGATTTTCTGTTTTTTTTTTTTTCTTTCAGTTTTATTTATTTATTTTTTACATCCTTTTAGTCTCATTATTTTTTACATTTGTTCTGTCTTATCAGCTTGTCAGTCATCTGTAAAGCACTTTGAATTGCACTAACAAAAGGAGATATGCAAATAGACAAAGTTTGATTGATTGATTGTTTGATCAATTGAGGAAAATACAAAGTTTGATTGATTTGATAACAACGACACTTCCAGCCTGAATACTTGAAAGTGAATACAAACTGATTGGGAAAACAGTAACCACAGAATCCTCACTCGTCGCCGGCCTTTGAATTTATCGGCCATTTATCGGAGTCGTTCTCAGTCATGGAAATCGTTTATGTGAACTCTTCTAACGATTGATTTGTTCAGGAGAGCAGTTGAGGGCGGTGCGGTCTGGTTTCGAATCTTCCCACAACAATGCTGTCAGCTTGTAGGAGGTTGCATGATTTTTTTTATTGAAAAGTCAATAAAGGCAGTGAATGCAAATTGTACTGTAGTGAAAGTTGTAAATGGAAATTAAGTATCAGGACTTCACTAACACATACAGTAGATTATAGACCCTCCTGTCAGGACTTTCTTGTACTAAT
The DNA here is from genome assembly GCA_029490765.1 of Euthynnus affinis. NCBI lineage: Eukaryota > Metazoa > Chordata > Actinopteri > Scombriformes > Scombridae > Euthynnus > Euthynnus affinis. The sequence goes on along the minus strand of CM055850.1, from coordinate 24,650,038 downwards.
TTGCGACGACACGAGCGCTGCTTCAGGTAACGTTTTACATAAGGGCACCTCTCCAAAGCAGCGCTATGCAACTTTATTAAAAGTTTAAAAAAAAAGAAAGAAAAGAAAGTGTGAATGATAATGTCACTTATCTGTCCATTTGTGTCCATTTTTTTTCCAGAGTGCATGAATCAGAAGAGTCAGAAAACCCCCTTATACAGTAGCTTCAGGTCTGGGGGCCAAGCAGGAGGAAACATATTACGGTGAGTTACCAACGTAAGTGTGTTTTGCAGTATAATCATGGGATTATTTGCTTGACTTACATCATGGAAATGAGATCAGGTTATGTGCTCTTCCCTGCATTATTACAGCTCTTCACAGAGACAAACATTTATTATATTGCTGTAAATGTGTACACACACACACACAAGAAAGACGCACTTAAAATGAATCTGTGCTGCTTACTTTTTAGATTTTAGGTTTGTGTAACTTACAATGAAACTCTCCTCTACATAAATAAAGATTCCCTTGTTTTCTTCAAAAGTCCAAACACAAACAAAGACTCTAATCAGGAAAACACAGCAGGCTCTGTTGGTGAGAGAGCGAGAGAGAGAGAGAGGAGGGTGTGCTCTTAAAAATAGGCCCTGGTTTTGCCTCATCCTATCTGCTGTGAGGTTCATAGGTCACTGCTGTCTCATGTTTATAAACACTGTCTTGTCGACAGCCGTGAAGTTAGAGGTTTGTAACCACGCTTAACGTCTGCAGCCTTGAATCAGAACGCCGTCATACGCTGCTCCTTGACCAAACTTAATTTCACACACAGCACCACTCACTGAAGTGCACACAGCGGTAAGTAGCCCTGCTTTCAGTTTCTTTATGTTACTTCAAATGTTTTTGGGCTTTTTAAAAATGTTTGCTACTGTTTTAAGGCTTTATGAGGTTCATGGGTCATAATGTGGATGACTCAGTAGCAGCGTGAACAAGTTGACTCTTTTATGGCTGTTACATTTTTTTTTAACCCCCAAAAATTTAAAAATACATATATTATCTGCATTCAAAATAATTTAAAATACTGATAATAAACTTTACTTTACTTTCTTGATCTTGTCATATATAGAGGAGGAAGTCTATAACGAGCTAATAGTCACTAGCTGATAAGCTAAGTTGATGTCGTCTGCACAATGATTAAGGCTTTGAAGAAGAAACAATTGCTTTGTTTTAGCAAATTGAATCAGAAGTTTCTCTGTCAGCTTTTTCGTAGGATTGATATGAATGTCAGCGATTAAACTGTTTAAATTTGGTAGATATTAGATGTTAGTGTTGCCCTTTCTTGGCTGAACTGTAAATAGATTAAGAGCAGCTCATTGTAAGTTTATCACCAGAGTGCTCTGTTTTTTTAAAATGAGGCTCTTGTGTGATAACATCTAAGTAATCTTGTTTGAGTAACGCTGAGATCCTCTTGAGTTTTGTTGTACAAATTATTGCTTCTTTTGGGTTTCCACAAAGAAATCAATGCACCTTTTAATGTGCTTCTTTTGTGTTTTTTGTGCCGCTTCCACAAACCTACAGTACGTGCGGTTTGTTGTTACTCGCCTTTAACAACTGTGAGGAGGATCTATCACCCTCTTTGTTTTTAACCTTCAGCCCAGTATCTGCAGTCTGCACAGCACAGATCTATATCCCTCCTGACGTACATGCTGTAAATCCGGTAGAAACTTTGCTAACAAGCTGACTGCCAAAAGGCCTGTTCACACATGTGTGTGTGTGTGTGTGTGTCTGGTCTCCGCTGTGTGCCATCTTACCATCACCCTGCAGTATTCCTCATCTAACCTCTCTTTACTCTTCTCTGCCGCCCCCACCCCCCTCCTCTTTTACGCATCAACCACCCACAGGTTTCACAACAGATCTTGTGAGGATCATTTGACTGGAATGATATTGCTGCTTCAGGCTTTTTGGAGTTGTGGGGTGGAGGGGTGAGGAAGGGAGAGGAGGGGACGAGAGGGGAAGAGGGAGGAGGGGGGTGGGGGGGGGAAAGCAATTTGTTTTCTCAGAAGAGAGTTTATTGTGCTCCAGTAAGCCCCCCCCCTTTCCTTTCTCAGTTATTAGATCTGTTATTCTAAGCTTAAGGTAGCAGTTTATGTGGTTTGAATGTTGTGTTTATGTGCGATGTGCAGGCTTATTATACCAATCCTTTCTGTGTTTCTTTATAATTATACATGAACTATCGCTGACCCCCGTTGCTCCGATGAGGCTTTTTAGAGCCAATGATAATCGCTGATCTAATGAAATCAGGATTGATTCATAAGATATCAGCAGCTCCCGTTCATAACATTTGTTTATATGATGCTCCAACATAAGAGACCACTCCTCTTCTCTTTTACCAGTGATAAGTTTTGAGTTTGGACTCCATACAGCAATTTATTTTGGATTCCTCATAACTATGACTAGTTTTGTTTTACACATGAAGGGTTTTTTCTGATGTAATGCATAAACAAGGACATTAATATGATTATTATTGTTGATTTTTGCAAACATTTGGTATTGAATTATGTCATTATTTTAAAAAAGAATATTGTGATGAACTGTATAGCCCGGTTCAACTTTCAGTGTTCTGGTTAACTGGACAAAATGACTTTTACCAAATTAAACTAGCCTTCTCACGGTAACATTTATCCGTTTATATTGCTTCTCACGCGCCATTTTTGCTTTTGCTGTGTTGAAACTGAATGATAAGATGTGGTGCAAGATGCAGCTGCCAGAAAATACCTAAGAACTCCTCGGTTAGTTTGTTAGTTTCCTGCCTTCCTGTCTTGCATCACTAATGCGACGTACAAAACTCTAACATGTAAAACACTTGAGATTTCAAAATTCATGCATTTTGAATCCTCCATAATCTGAGGTCAACAAAGCCGTCTGCGTCTGTGTAATTAGTGACACTAGTCAGGAACATAAACTTGGCAGTAAAAGCAAATCCGAACAGTTTACTCGGTTGCTTCGACTATTTTATAATTGGTTTTTTTTTCCAACTTGCAATTTTTAATACGCAAGTTTGTTATAATAAGTTTGTTATAGTAAGAATAACAATTTATGTCCAGTTAAATAGAGAATGTTTTGTTCATTAGCACTGAAACTAATTTCTCCACATTTAATTATCACTTTGTAAAAAGTGAGTTCAAATTCTGAAACACTGTAAACAATAAAAAAAAAACCAATTTGAATTCATAATTACTTTTCTGTTTTGGCAGGGGACCAGAAGTTTGAGGACAATGCGAGTCCACGTGCACACCAAGTTCTGTTTCCTGTGTGTGCTCACCTTTCTCTTCCACCAGTGCAACCACTGCCACGGAGAAGAGCACCATGCACACAGTGAACGTCAACATGCCGACCATAAAAACGCCCATAGTGACCTGCAGATTTCTGAGGCTCCGTACGTGAGAGCAGCCACCCAGTCTCCAGAGTCCAAGAGTACCCAAGGGGACACTCTAGAGGAGGAGCAACGCTTCTACATCCAGCAGCTGTTCAGGCGTTATGGCCAGAAGGACCGGCTAGACTTCCAGGGTTTTCAGAGTCTGCTGTTTAGTTTGGGTCTGGGTGAAGTGAAAGTAGTGGATGTGGAACATGAGGATCTCGGTCATGACCATGTAGCCCACCTTGACCTCCTGGATGTGCAGGAGGGGCTTCACTCACATTCATCCTCCAATGATGATCATGGTCACAAGCACGGGCGTGGTCATAAACACCAACACAAGCCCAACTCCCGTGCTGGACATAATCATGATCACGCCAAGGTGGGGGACAGTGGCCATAAACATACAGATGGACATGTGCACGACACGCATGGTCACGGTCATGGTCACGCACACGATGAAGAGCACAAACATGAGGAGGTCCAGGAGAAATCTGTCCACAAGGACCTGACTACTCAACCTCACAGTGATCATGACCACAGTGATCATGACCATAGTGACCACGACCATAGTGACCACGACCATGGCCATAGTGACCATGACCATAGTGATCATGGCCATAGTGACCATGACCATAGTGACCATGACCACAGTGACCACGGCCATAGTAACCATGACCACAGTGACCATGGCCATAGTGACCATGACCACAGTGACCACGACCATAGTGACCATGACCACAGTGACCATGACCATAGTGACCACGACCATGGCCATAGTGACCACGACCATAGTGACCATGACCACGACCATAGTGACCATGGCCATAATGATCATGACCACAGTGACCATGGCCATAGTGACCACGACCACAGTGACCACGACCACAGTGACCACAACCACAGTGACCATGACCATAGTGCTCATGACCATAGTGCTCATGACCATAGTGACCACGACCATAGTGACCACGACCATAGTGACCACGACCATAGTGCTCATGACCACAGTGACCACGATCATAGTGACCACGACCATAGTGACCACGACCATAGTGCTCATGACCATAGTGATCATGACCATAGTAACCACAACCACAGTAATCATGAAAACGATCATGTCAATCAAACGCAGACCAGCACAGACATTCCTCCCGTCAACCAGCAGCATCAGCCGCCTTCAGCGGCCCAGTTGGAGCCGTCCCAGGTTCGTCAGGAGCCGCAGTCTTCTCCTGCCCCGACAGAAAGCCAGACCAAGAGGACGAGAAACCAAGGTGGGGGCAAAAGACAGCGGGGGCGAAACAAAACAAACGGTCAAGGTCAAAGCCATTCTCATAAAGATAAGAGAGAAGCACCAATGGAGCCTGTTACCCCGACCCCACCAGCTCCCGTCCTGTCTGGGCACGCAGGCGGATTGTTGCATCAGCACGAGGAGGTGAGACTTCTTCTTGGCGTCCTGTTTATGACCTTTTATTTGATTTTCTTCTAACCCTAACCCTTCTTCTTAATTGTCTATTTTTAAGGTTCTTAAGGTCCTTTTTAATCCAATTTGGTTTCAGAAATTAGCTTTTTTTGGGGGAAAAAAATATCTGAGAATTTAGTATTTTTCATCACTTAAAATAACTTTAAACAAAAACATAAATGATCAAGCCAAACATTTGCCCTATGTAGGTTTGAAACATGGCTGTGATGAATGGCTGTTTCGAATGCTGCATGCCTGTTACAGTCAATTCCAAGTTTTCATGAGGGGAAATAAAATTGAGCACTGAAGCTTAGACGTAAGCAAACTTTGCTTTTACAGCCACTTTTCAAGTTTACAGGGATTGAACATTTGTTGTTCAGAAAGATAAATTTAGCAACGGAACACCAAGTAGCAATTTTGTTTTATTACTTCATGTATTACACAGTCGGTGGTTTCTTTCTGTCTCTCTCTCCTCGCAGTGTTTGAACCTGACTCAGCTCCTCAACTACTACGGCCTGAGTCCCGAATCCCTCATCTCCCCGAGTCAGTTCACCTATCTGTGTCCGGCCCTGCTCTACCAGATTGATACTCGCGTCTGCATCCGCCATTACCATCAGATGGATGTGGAGCAGGAAGCCTTGGAGCCCATCAATTCCGGTAAGAGCCGAGTTTCTTATTGATCCAATCCATTTTGACTAAAAGAGACAACAACAACACAACAATAATTTCTTAAAGTGTCAACCTCAACGGTGCTAAAAGCCCCTTCAGATCTCACTTAGGGTTTACACATTAGAATATAGACAAGAGACAGATAAAAAAAAAAAACCCTCTTAGGTTGTCATTTGGGGTTTTCTCATCCCTGTTTGTCTGTTTTACAGTGAGATTATGAACCTAAGCAAAAGTCAATGCTCGTCCTCATTATGCATGTTGGAGGTTTGATGTTTTCCCCGTGCAGTAATCTCTTGACCTAACCAGTGTACTGTATAAAACTGACAAAAGGAGGTTTGATTTTTGCATTGACAGCATGTTGACATCAAACGGTCTCTCGGGTCACCTGAGCAACACCTCGTCCACTCCGCTGTCGGAGGTTTAGACCGGCAGAGGAAAAACCCTGTCACTGATGAACACAGGAGATTTTCACACTTGGATTCCCAACTTCAATTTTATTATTATCCCAAAGGAAATGTGGCATAATGCACAAAAATACACTGATGTCAGTGAGCAGCAACAATCAATAGTCAAGGACATAAAAAGCAATAAAGAAAAATATATAATATCAAAAATAATGAAGAAAAATATAGTATTTAAATAAACCTATACAAAAAATTTAAAAAAAACAGCAGATCAAGCCCAAAAGAGAAACTCTACTACCATTCTGTTCATAAAAAGGTGGAATATAAAACTAAGAGTAACACCAAATACAAAGGTTTTTAGATCTTCACACTTGGATTTTAAAGAGCAACAGTTTACTTCAGAGCAAAGTGACAAATGCTCAGTTATTCTTCAAACATTGTGTGATCTCATCACTGATATTTTGGTCAGTAATCACATTTGGATCACAATCCACTCAGCGTCTTTGTTCTGCAGATAACTTTTTGTAGTCAGACTCTAATAATACAGCGATAACATCAAACAGGCAGCGACTTTACTTCAGAAAAGCCAAAAGACAGAAAGTGGAAGAAAGAAATAAAACCATGACATATTTTTTTATAGATGGATATTATTAAAACATTGAAATGATGGATGAACTAACAATAAAACTAGTGTTAGAGCAACATGTATAGTGATAACAATTTGATCTCAAAGTGGGGAAAAAAAAGAAGTGAACTGTAAGTTATTGTTTATCTGGTGCCGTCGGCCAGAGGAAACGTCCGTCTTCATTAGTGGGAAACCACAGAAACCTGGAGCTCTTCTCTCTGGTGGCAGAAACCTGAATAATAGGATGTTTATTTGACCTAATCAAGACATATTTTCTCTTAATAAATACTGAAGTGAACCAGGAAATGTAACCATAGTCCCCAGGGTATGCCCGCTATTGTTTGTTGTATCTTTTCTCAATTTCAGTGCATCGATAGGGCAGTGAGCGGGCGAGGATGACTTCTTCTCTTCCTTTTTTTTTCTCATTTTCTGCTATCCTGAGCAACGGTAAACACTCCCCGGAGAATAATTTGAACGCTGACATTAGTTTAAGGAAGAAAAAAAACAAAAAAAAAAACCACAGGATATTGAAAATCAGGCCCAGTTCCTTTAAGTAATTTGATTGCGCTTCTGAAACTCCAATAGACGGTTGCAGACTAATCTCAAGCTTCTTGTATTTCCACACAGCCAAGACTTAATTAACTTTTATTTACAGATGAAGAAAACATAACGGCTGATGCCTCTAAATGTGAGACAGCAGGCTTAAGTAGTTTTACGTTCACATATTTGTTCTCATTGATAAAAAAAAAAAAAAAACTATTGCAGAGTCTCTAAATTAGAAAGATGTTTTTCCTGTTTGTTGTTAAGCGTTGCCCTTTGATCTTGATAAGACTTTGCTAAGTGTGCAGCCACGTTATCTCGGTACAATCACATCTGTTTCACCTTTTATTTATCCTGAGAAAAGTTCCTCAGAGTCCACATTTCTTCAGAAAGTCCTGCTTCGTGTTCATAGTCGGACACTTCTGGAAACTAAATGTAAGCAGTCGTCTACTGCGGCCACTTTGGAGCTCTACAGGAGCAGACTGTGACTAAACGACTTGCTCATTGGTAGAAAGTGCTGATATATTAGAAACCCACATCTGTAACCCAGGTAACTCAGGTGAACTGCAGTTAAAAGCCTTCATGCTGAATCTCATCTGCAGCTGTAGGTGTGCACAGCTAAGATAAAAATAACTATAATGACTCTCGGTTGAGAGGACCAGGACTGTAAATGACCTCTTTAACAGTTAAAAACCTCTTCAGGAAGTCCTAGTTGTTGTATCAGCCAAATGATGAGTAGATGATTTTTTTTTTTTTTAGATGTGTTTGTGGATCCAGCAAGCATTTAGCATAATCATTTACTGATTAATTCGTTCAGTCTGTCACAAGCCCCAGTGAGCATATGCGCAGCTTAATGGCCATCAGGAGGAGTTGACAGACAGCGAGCGTATTAAGAGAACCGGATACAATGTGCAAACGTCGACAGTCAACCTGCCTCTGCCCCACTTTGTGAATCGTTCGGTGTATTTACAAGGTGGAAAGTTAATGTTTGAATGAACAGGCGGCACATTCAGCTTTTTTTTTTTTTCTTGAGTACTTCATGTGACAGACGCCTCAGATGAGGATCAGTCCCTGCACACCTAACTGATGATGTAAGGTACGTCGTGTGCTCTGCTGTTCTTATAAAAGAAATTCAGTTGTCATGGCAGCAGTGTTCCTGGTCTGGTGACCCTTTATGAAATTGCAAAAATGACTTTTTTTTTTAATACCTTTTGTGACCCCCATCTCATGTATGTTACATTCATAGTGCTTAAAAAAAACAAAACAAAAAAAAAAACAAACCCAGAGGCGATAAAGCTATAAAGAATGAAGGTCAGTGTTAAGCCCTGCTCTGGGACTTCAGTGTTTTTCGGTTTATGAGAAAGCAAATTATAAAATCATAGTGTTTAAAGTTAATGAGTTACAGGTTGTGAAATAAAACTCATAAAACTCAAAGCCATAAAAGCTCGCAACAAATCAAACCAGGACCAGTATTCACAGTTTCTGCACGCAAAAACAGCAGAATGTAGAAAAGGCTGCAAATCTTTTTGGGACCTTTTTTATGTGTATATTAGCAGATCTCTAGAAAAAGACATTATACCTGCAGTGTTATTGGATTTTCTTTGCATTTATGTTGTGCAAATTAGGCAAGAAGTTGGGGAGGTATTATTATAAACAATGAAGAACAAATTGTTAGGGCTTATAAAATGTCTTAACTAGAATACATTTTAATTAGAGCTAGAAAAAGTTGTTTTATATGACAAAAAAAACAACAATTTTTGCTGCAGAAGTGTTGCAGTTTTGCACTAAAGGTGGTGTATCGCTGTCAAACCAGCAGGCGAGTTCAACCACGAGATTGGAGGACGTTCCCGGCCGTGCACCCTCTTGAAATCTTTAATTATTAAACACACACACACACTCTCCTCTGCAGACACCTGTATCACATGTCCCTCAGGCAGCAGCGCGCCACCAACTGAAAACAGTCATAAAAATGGTAATGACAACGAGGAAGACGGCGTGAACAAGTCAAAAGGGCAAAGAATGGCTCCTCATTAGTGGGGAGGGGGACTAGAGGCGGCTAGACTTCTCAGTAATGGTGCACCAAGACGCATCGCCGCATGCCGCGGAGCTACCTCTCATTTACCTCCTGCTGGCATCAACTAGGGGAGGGGGAGGGAGATGAGGGGGAAGCTCAGAAAATTTGCGGTTGGTTTCTCTTTCTGGTCCCCACTCCCTTCTCTTTTCACGCATTTAGGAGATTAGGAGAGCCTAAGCAACACCCTGGGCCATTTTTTTCCTGAGCCATGGCTCACAGGAGATGCGTAATTGGAGAGAAGACACAGGCCAGTGGGTTTCCTTCTCCTCTCTACTGTTCCCTTACGATCGCCTTCTATCACCCCTCTGCTCTGAAACCCCACCACCACCCACCACACCACCCCAGTACACCTCTACTGCTACACACACACACACACACACAATCACAGTTGCATAGGGGTAATGAGATAGAGAAGTATATGAGCTGCGCGAGTGTGAAGGACCTGCGGTGATGTACTGTCTGGCTGATAGACGTTTTGCCTCTCAGGGTTACACGGTGTTCCGCCTGATGCGACAAATAAGAAAAGCAGTCGACTGTGGTTTTACTTTTTTTTTTTCTTTTTTTTTTTTGGTAAGGCACATTGAAAACGGCGGTGACAATAAAAACGAGAAAGTGAGTGTTATTAAAGACATTTTCAACTATGATGAAATAAATGAATTCAGCCCGTCCAGTCGGTCCTTCTCTAACGACGCGGCTCGCTTCAAAATACATGAAAACGGCCGGTTTTAAAGGAGACTGATGGGTGGGTTCTCAGAGTATTCTTCTGCTTTTATGGGGGAAAATATATATTTATATATCAACAAATGATGGTTTAACATAAAAAAGAGAAAATATCTCTAAAATACTGTTTCATTGTAGGTATGTCCTCAAAAATGTGCATCTACTTTATTATTGTCGCTCTAACTCAGAAGATATTGTTGTACCGTTGATGGATGTAGTGGAGACAGAGATCCTGGATCCAAACTTAGGCGTCACCCATCAGGTTCCCATCAGGGAGTTTTATGTAGAAGACTTTTTTTTTTTTAGATTTGTGTTAAAGTGCTTTGTGTGTTTTTACAAGACTTCAGAATAACATTTTTTTGCATCATCTGACGTGTTTTTCCAGACGATTTTGGGTCAGAAACACAAACACAACTGTGTGCTGCATTTATATAGAGAGTATTGCATAAGAAGGTCCTGGAGGGATTAAAGGTGGTTTCAGACCAACAGTTTTTTGTGAAGTAGAGTGAAATGTCGCTACAGACTACATCACTACAATCACAGTATTTTTTTTTTTTTTTTACCTTCTCCTTTCTAATATTTATTTTTTAAACCAGTAAATTTAAATGAATTAGTAGAGATGTACAGCTCCGGCAGTACGGAGATGCCTAAAATAAACTTTTACACCATCTGTATTTACAGTAACATGAACGCCGTCATAACTTCAGCCGTCTGTCGATCCTTGAAAGGTCGGCGAATTCGGGGTCAGTTTAGTTAGTTGAACTTTGGCTGCACAAGCTGCTGGGAAAAAAAAAATCAGCGTAGTGCTCATCGCAGCTGCCAGAGAGAGCTCAGCAGACTCTCTCCAATGGAAATAATGTCTGACAGCAGTGTTAAACTTGATAATATTGTGCTTTTTTAAAATTGAAATTGAAATATTTCAAGGTCCTTTTTTTTTTTTTTTGAATATTCAGTCGTGTCCTGTGCTCTCACTTCACCGCGCAGTCGAGAAGTTTGTCTCGGACCTGAAAAAGAGTCCTTCAAAGCGCCAGATGCTCCTCCAAATAAATGCTATACACACACACACACTGAGGCAGGTGATGAAATAAAAGGGACCGTCATGATTTTTTTGGACCAGCGTGTTAGTCAGTGCTGTCCACCACTATCATCAAAACAACAAATGCCTCCCATTTGCGTTGTGGTTTTAGAGGACACGTGTGAAGCTGTAATGAACGTCGGGCGGCCTGGATTGCAAGCTTCCCAAAAGCTAATGACAAGTGGCTGTGTAATCAGCACTTAAGCATCAGGGCCGGCCTCTTCTGTTAAAATATTTCCCCCGAGGTGGAGCTCCTGCCTCCTGTTTTCTGAGCGGGAGCGACTGCTGCCTGGGGAGGGACGTTTTTTTGTTTTTTTTTTTAGTTTTTTTGGTAATGTTTCTTAATCCTACAGCTGTGTAATGGGACAGTAACAGCTTGATTCAGTCTCTCTAAAGGCCACTTTGTCAGCCGTAAGACATGTTTCAGATCATCTCCTCACAAGATTCACCACCTGGGGCCGATTTAGATGAGGAGAGGCAGTGCGGCCACCAGTGTGATTTTACTGTTATTAGTCGTTTTTTCCCCTCTGGCTTGGTGTCAGCTTTAGTCCTTTAGTTTACATAAGCTTTAAAAAAAGTATTTGCTGTATCTTTCAGTATTTTATTTACACTGGTTGAGTTTGTTGTGACGCACTCAGACGTTGCTCATGAAATGCCTCCCTGAAGTCAACCGGCTGTAAGATGTGCATCACATGCACATTGTGTTCTAGTCAATAGACGTCCTGAAGCTGAATGTCAGCAGTGAAGGACCCAGCGTCGCTTTGGCAAACACACCACCAGCTTTGGCGTGACATTGAATTTCATACTACATTAAACATCTTGTCCTCTGTGACCAAAGAGTCATAAACTTTTTCTCACTTGGTTTTGCTCCGTTTTGAAACGTGTCACGCGCTGACAGGTGAACTGACAGTTTAAATGATGGTGTACCTTTCTGACTTTCTCTCTCGTGTGCTTCCCGTCTCCCTGTCTGCAGTCTTAAACGAAAAATGAGGCAAGTAGGATTTTTTTTGCTGAAATGTCGCTTCACGTTTCTTGCTTTAGGCGCCGCGCCATCACAAGGACACATGGATTGAAAAACCCTCTGAAGGATAGTCTCCTCCACATCTGAACAGGATGTGAATAATACCTTCAGCTGGCAGCCGAGTGATGATAAAACCGTTTTAAAACTGTTAGTCCAAAGAATGAGAGTTTGCTGGCTAAAATCATGACAGCAAACGAAACAAACATACAAGAAAGTGTTGTTTTTTTTTTCCCTCATCGACCTTCACAGCTGGAAAGTCATTCTACATCTCGTGATGAAGCAAACAAACACCGAGCTTCTGCAGTAAATAACGCTCGTCTTTCATCTGTTTTTTCCTGTCCTTGTTTTTCTCTCTCCAGTGTGGGTCTGGATCTGGGGTTTTGTGTCCATCACCATCATCAGCCTGCTGTCTCTGCTGGGTGTTGTTCTCGTGCCCATCCTCAAGCAATCCTGCTTCAAGTTCCTGCTCACCTTCCTGGTGGCCTTGGCAGTTGGCACTCTCAGCGGCGACGCTCTCCTTCACCTGCTGCCTCACGTGAGTACGACACAGATGGCCTCGACATGACTTGTGTTCAAACCTTTTGGCGGTGGAGCTGAGATGGTTCTCCTCTACGTTACAGTATGAAATTTGTTTCTTGAAACCGGAGAATTAAAAGTTTGTGCTCCAATGTTTCATAAGCTTCGATTATTTCAATGCAGATAATGTTTCAAAGTTGAGCAATAATCAACAATGTTACTTCAGGCATAATGCTTCATACAGGAAGCATACTGTATATACACTGTACATATAAGGTCTTCTGTTTTATCAGTATAATTAGGAAACCTCAATACCAATGATGAAAAATGTATAATAAAATAAACTAAAAATCTTTTAATGTTTAATTAAATATTGAAGGTTTTCACTCATGTGAACAGATGTTTAGCTACAAGTGTTTTATCACCGAACTCTGACAGAATAATAATTGGAAAAGGGGAAAAGTTAAAATGTAGCTGTAATAAAGTGAAATTACATTCGGTTTTGACGGTCATCAATTATCACGAGCCCACCGGAGCCTGCTGAACTCAGTGCACCGTCAATCTCAATCTACTCTGATGAGATGAGAGGCTGTTTTTTGTTTTTTGGAATAAAGCCTAACTTTTAGTCCGTGGAAACCGTCCATACTGAACAAAAAAGTAACCAAAGTTATAACAACCTGCCCAAAACAATTTTACCTGCCAAATTAAATAACCACCAAGGGAATCTTTCTATATTTCACCTCCACCAGTAAATTTGATTTACACCCAAATAAGTTTAGAGAGTTTATAACTTTTGTTTTAATGTTGTTGGAAAATGCTGCTTTTCCTCAGTTCAGTGCAGCTGTTAGCTGGTTCTGTTGAAGCTGCTAGTTTGGCGTTAGCATGAACCTCTGCCTTTTTATTCCTGTTGTTATTCTATCGCTGCTGTAACAATGAAATTTCCTCCTGAGGATTAATAAAGTACCTGCTGACCTATTTACCTATTCTGTCTCCACAACAATAAGAGGTAAATAAAGGTTTTGATCCAAGTCCTGATAAACTGTGTGTGATCCTCAGTCGCTCACTCCCACCCTTCTCCTCTGTTCCTCCTCCTTCCTGGCGACAGTCTCAAGGGCAGCACGACCACAGCCAGGTGGGGACGAGCCATGACGGCGATCTGCTAACAGCTTTTGATGGAGTGTGGAAAGGCCTAACGGCGCTGGTCGGCATTTACTTCCTCTTCATCATCGAGCACTGTATCGGCATGTTTAAACATTACAAAGACCGAAGGGTAAGATAAACATAACCTATGTATTAAATGATCCTCATAACAGTTTGTTGTGTCGGCTACGTCCTTGACGATTTTAAGGGTCAAAGGTTAAAGCATAAAACTGTGTTTCTGCTCACAGGGCATGAAGAAGGTGAGCGAGGAGGGCAAGATTGGCAGGAAGTTGTCAGATCATAAGTTGAATCGTCGCTCAGACGCAGAGTGGCTGCACCTGAAGCCGCTCAATGAAGGTAAGAAGAGTCGAGTCGTGCAGCACTTCGTTAACCTCCACGTCTGTGCGTCTCTGTAACATCTCCTCTTTTTTTTTTCCCCCTCCAGACCCCGACAGCACTGCCATCTCCTGTGACAACGGTCACAACGACACACAACTCTCGGAGCTTCAGACACGCGACTCTCCCACCAACAAGACGCCGCTGACACCCGCAAATCCCCATCACGACCACCCGTCGCCCGCCAAGGAGAACGGACGCAAAATCAAGCACCACGGTCACAGTCATGGACACGGGCACTCTCACGGTGGGAACTGCCACTCAGACCAGGAGATGAAGGACGCTGGTATAGCCAGCATCGCCTGGATGGTCATCATGGGCGATGGCATGCATAACTTCAGTGACGGGCTGGCGATAGGTAAGAATGAAAGTCAATCTTATTTGGCTGATTACTTTATTTACAGCTCAGCCTCACATCAACTGGATATGTGGATGAATTTTAAAGAATTTACTTACATTTTGGCACAAGAAGTAGCAGCGTTTTATTGGCCTGGCCTGCTTCCAGACCACCAGATCACTTCCCAAATCCTTTTTGAATTAAAAAAGTAATTAAAACAATTATAAATAGCTGAAAATAGCATATTTCAGTATCTCTCTGACAAGTGTGCCAGCAAAAAGAGAAAAAAAAAAGGAGTAGATGTGCAAAAACTCATCTAAAACATCTCAGAGACTTCTGGGAATATATGTTCAGTTCAGAGGTTGATGATTGGTTAATGGTTACTATGGTTACCACATTAGATTCTGTGAGCTCTGTAAACATTATGCTTCAAAAACATTAACTCTAAAGTTGTGTTTCTAAGCTTTCCTGACATTGTTTTGTCCCCACAGGCGCAGCGTTCAGTGCAAACCTCACAGGAGGCATCAGCACATCAGTGGCTGTTTTCTGCCATGAATTACCTCATGAACTCGGTAAGTAAGTGAAGTTTAAAAAAAAAAACCCCACAAAAAACAAAGCAAGCAATTGACTCTTTACGCGTCGACGACTCGCACCACACTTCATTCATTCAACGAGTAGAACAGAGTTGTTCTGTGAAGGGTTTTATTTCCTCGTAGTTCACATCGAGATAATCTGCGTCTCAATCGCCGCCTCATGGAGAAGCGGCACTTTCTTATTCGAACTGAAACTTTAAATCCAAGTGAATCTCATGACCCCCTCTGCGCTTTGAAACCTCTTAAACCCCCCTGCCCCCTCCACTGGTGTCAATAATCATCCTTCTTCTCTTTTACTCCAGGAAAAAAAAGTACTTTTTCCAGATTAATGGCTTTTTGTCTGACAGCAGCGAAATGGCTTGTCAAAGTGTCTGTCAGTGCCGATGATGTACTGCGCCTGGCACTCATTGTTCAATACAGTGAGACTCCGAGACAGTACAGCTGCCGCTACGTTCATTTGAATTCAATATGTTTTTCTCTGAGGAAGAAGACCCCACTTTTTTTTTTTCCTCCCCGATTCAGCACCGGTGAACTTTTTTTTTTGTTGTTGTTGCTCCGCGGTGCTCTCCCTTCCTCCTGTTTACCGCCAGAGGAGGAAAAGAAAAAAAAAAAAAGGTGGCGAGAACGGGGTGAAACGGAGCAACGGGGCCATCCACACCAGATCAGTACTAATGATGTGTCTCGTCGCGGAGCAGTTTTCATGCCTCGTTTGTGCGGTTGATGAATAGAGTAGTGTCAATTACTGCAGAGTGTGAGCTGGTGAATAATAGCCTACATTTGTCTGCCCTTGTGTTGGAACAGCGGCATCGTATCCTACTGTTGCCGTTGTTTCGTTGTTGTTGTTTTGTTGGGAGTTTAGAACAGGAAACAGGCTTCGGTTAAAAGCATCTATGTGAGGGGAGGAGGATGAAAGGGAGGCACTTTAAGTTAACGCTGCAAAAAAAAACCCAAACAGTTTTAAAGTTTGTGATTTAGCAGTTCGGACGTGCCAGAAAAATGTGAAGATTTTTTTTTTTTGCCTTCATTTGTGAAGTTTCAGCAAAGAGCTTTGATTCTGATGCAACATTTTTTTTTTTCTATTTTTACTCACGTTTCCAGACGGTTAACTGCAACACGAGTCCTGCATGTGAAGATTTGTGATCTCTGCCCCCCCCCCCCCCCCCCCTTTTCACCCCCTCCTGTGTAATTTCACATTTCCTGTTGATTCAGCGCCCGCTCTCTTCAGGAGCACTGCCTTCACCCCATGTAGGGCCGCTTGTCAAGACAAACCCAGCAGTTTGACAAGTGCACCTCTCAGCTCCTCCTGAACACAAAAGCAGTCCCCGGCTGGCAGCTGGATGGCAAAGATGATGATTATGAGGGTTCTTTAACCACCCAGAGAGAAGCTAATTGGCGGTGAGGGGTGTGTTAATTGCGGTAGATGAGGTGGCGGCAGGCGTGTCTGAGTGTCTGGTGGTTTGGAACCAAGGAGGCATGAAACGCCAGAGTAAGGTGAAGTGGAAAAAAAAAAAGGCCACTGAAGTGTGTCTCTCTTCCTCCCCTCTTTATCCCCCCGCCCCTCCATCCTTCTTCTTCTTCTTCTTCTTCTTCTTTCTCTGGCTTTGATTGATGGATGAGAGCAGAGTGGTAATATATTCATTGTGGTAATTAGCAAGGAAAAGAGGCCGCTTGTTACACGGTGGAGGAAATGTAGGCCACCCCCTTCTCAGTATTCATCTCTCTCTCTCCAAATCCAGGGCGTTTCCGCTGAGACTTGGGCCTCTTCCCGCATTTGGCCCAGCAATGATTGAAGAGGGTAGAGAGGCTACGGCATGCATATGTAATCATAAGAGTATCAGAAGGGAGTTAAAGACATATATTTCTTAGAGAGAGAGAGAGAGAAAGAGAGAGAGCAGCTCCTTGTTTGTTTTTGAAGACAGATCGCGGTGGCGGATGTGGAGTCTGCTTTTGAGCAAGTTCACCTCTTATCACGTGACGCAGATTCATAAAAGGCTGAAAAAGTTTTTTAAAAAAAAAAACAATATTCACACAGAAATTGTGGTTTATGCCAGCTGGGATCTGCCTGTTGGAATAAGACGGGGTATTTGCTTTAATGATGCTTAAATGAGTGTGTGTGTGTGTCTCTCTCCGGCTGACAGGTGACTTCGCTGTGCTGCTGAAAGCGGGGATGTCAGTGAAGCAGGCCATTGTCTACAATCTGCTGTCCGCCCTCATGGCCTACGTTGGCATGCTGATTGGCACAGCTGTGGGCCAGTACACACACAATGTCACCAACTGGATCTTTGCCATCACAGCTGGCATGTTCCTTTATGTGGCCCTGGTGGATATGGTAAGCCGGCACACTGCACATGAGTGATAATTGTCCCGCTTCAACATCAGCTTAACTTTCTCCTCTCTTCTCTCTTCTTCTTTCTGCCTTCTGATCTGATGCGACGCTAATCTTTCGAAAGTCTGCTTCTGATCCCGAGTGGTTACTTTTGTCTCTTTTTTTTTCTTTTTTCCGTAGCTGCCAGAGATGCTTCACGGCGACAGCGAGGACCACAAGCGCTGCCAGCTGGGACACTTTATCCTGCAGAACTTGGGCATGCTAACCGGGTTCGGCATCATGCTGCTCATCGCCATCTTCGAAGACCGCATCGTTTTCGATTTTGGCTTTTAGCCCGCGGGGGGAGAGATGGAGGGTGCGAGGGAGGGTAGGGAAGGGTAGAGCTGGATGTATCAATGATGTTCTTCTTGGCCTTAACATGCTTTGTTTGCGATGTAACGGCCCCCAGTCTTGCATGCAACGTGTGAGTCTCATTCATGGCCTGTGCCTCCATTCCAAACATGCAGCATTAGCTTATGCATATCTCCTGACTCTGCTAGTGATGTTTACACTTTGCTCCTCTGTCGTCGCCTCGTTCCTCTGCCAGAAAAGCAGGAGAGGCTGAATGAAAGAAGAGCGAGGCTACACTCCAACCAGACAAAAAACAAACAAACAAACAAACAAAAAAAAACACCTCCTCTGCTCTGTACCGGTAAAACTCCCCCAAACATCTGAGTGGAGCTGCTAGATAGTAAGTCGGTGCAGGACGTGCTCCTGCAGAGATGCAGCTGTCACGGCCCAGCAGCTCCTCGCCTATCCATCATCACCTGTTGTTAGTGTGTTGTTGTCGTACCCCCCCCACCCCCACCCCTCAACCCCTTTACTTCCTCGTCTCTTATCCACCCTGTGCTGTGTCCCGTCATCCATGCCTAGTACATCTGTGGTGTGTTCCACCCGCCATCCATCATCAACTTTTTGATGTCATCATGCTGTGTATCAAACATCTCGTGCGTCTCTCTGTGCCATGTCCTGGCCACTGGAGCAACACCACAGCCGCACCGCACACTGTCACAGTGTCCTAAAAGAAACTTGAGAGCTCAGTTTTAGCAAGCTACTGCATCTGGAATGAACTTTTTTTTTTTTTTTCTTTTTTTTTTAGTTCACCTGCAAAATGTGTTAACAGCTATTAAGCTGCAGTGTCAAAGTAGAAAAGCGTTCCCTCGAACGTATGTAGGAGATTGTCTAAACGGCTCAGTGTTATTTTTATTTATTTGTTTTCTCTCTCTTTTTTTTTGCTGCATTACTTCAGTTATATTTTGATCTTTGGGATTATTAAACCTTTGTAGTTCATAGTGATAGCTAACACAGCTGCCAAAGCCTTGACAAATTAGCATTTAAAGACTAATCAGTGTTTTTGTTCAGAAACTAGATGCCACAAGTGACCAATTTTTTTTTTTTTTTTTTAAAGGTTTGACAATCTGTAGCCAAATGACACATATCCTTGTTAGACCTTTCCATTTTTATCTTTCTCTACAAGAATCAGCAGCTTCAAAATGTGAATTCAGAAAAAAAAAAATCCTAGTTATTCTTGTCTTCATCAAGTGTTGTAGTTTACTAGATTTGTTTAGTGTGTCTCTTTGAGTTCCTAAAAGGTGCTTCGTCCATCTGGACCACCCAGCAGTGAACATTTAATTACAATGGGAGAGTAAAAGGTTGAGTCACACTAACTCAAATTTTCTTATGTACTGTAAATACATGAGGTCTTTATGGTGTCAGTAGTCGAGCAGCTAAAAGCAAATTTTTGTTCCTGCTAAATAGTTTAGGAGATACTTCCATTGAAGAAATCAGTTAACTTGTTGATCCTGACAATCGGAGACAGACCAAGCAAAAGGAAGTACTACTTTTTTTTTTTTTCTTTTCTTTTTTTTTTTTTTTTATCGCAGCAGAACGATAATCTGTGTCAGCATTCCTTGCACTTGTAATGGATGTTTAACTAGCTAGTTATCAAACTCGGGTTAAACTCGTATATTTTTCCGGGGAATGTACATTATAGTCACTTTGCTGACTGAGCCAACTGTGTGGATTTTCAGTGGCTGGTGCTTGACGTGGCCTCTTCCCCCTCGCCCCGACATTCCATTGGCTGTTCTGCCGCTCACGTGCTAAGCTAGTTAGCCTAGCTTCAGCTGCTAGAGCACACAGGTACGTGTGTGACTTCATTTATCCTGTCACTGTGTGACATCCATTGTCTATGTCTTAACTGGCTGTAAATCATTGTCAGTCACATTGAACTCGTGTAAATGATCTGAAATGGTACAGACATTGTGTTGAGTGTAAAATTGTTTTCATTCTTTGTACTGCAAAGTTAAAATATTGACAACCTTGGTTACTTTTTAAATTAACTGTTTGTGAAGATCATGTTCTTTGGGGAATTGTGTAACTAGTGTTACAAGACTTTTTTTTGTTTTTGTTGGCTAAATGCAAATGAAGCAAATTATGCAGGTGTTGTGCAGGAGTAAAACTTATCTGCTGCATCAGTTATCTCACTTTTACATGATTTATTTTAGGAGGCCAACACGTGTTTGTACTGTCTGTAACAGCAGACAGTACATGTTAAAACCCCTGATTTATTTTCATTCTGTCATCATTCACTGTCTTTAAAATATATCTATACATTTATTCTGTGGATTTATATTTTGATAACATGTACAAGTTAAATCTGAACTTTATCCAGACTTTGTGACATTTATGACACCTCCCCAAACAACATGTTTCTTCACTGCATTGCAAAAATTTTCGGTAAAAATGAAGGTCCATGATTGTTTAATTTTTTTTTTTTTTTTTTGCTTTGTTTTATGTTTATTTGTTTAGTAATCAGGATCTAAAATGCAAAAATGCAACATCCATGCTGTTTGCCTGTCTGTGCATTCTCCCCATCATGAAAGGAAAATAAAAAGCTGAAATGATCCCCGACTCCTGATCTGTGATGGTTTTCACAAAATGTTAGAGACAAGTGTTTGGCAGCAGAACCACAGCAGCGTAACGCATCTATCAGTAAAACTCTCTCTCTCTCTCTCTCTGCTCTGCACTGCCACTCGTCTCCTGTTTCCCAGATCAGCAGCTTTAGCAAAGTTGCTTCTTAAACAAATGTGAAGGCTGAGTAAACGATGCATACAAGGTGGAGCTGAGTTACTGTAAGATCTGTCATGGATCTGTAGCTGTACATAAGGGAGGTTGTCAGCAGGGTCTGAATGTATTTCTGCAGTCGGCAATAAAGCTCGTCTATAGCGAGGTATACACGCTACAGACGTCTTCAGTCTCTAACCAGACTGTGATGAGAGTATCTCCTCTACATTAAGACACAACTGGCATTAATTATTACCTATTTATTATTATTTATCATTGTTATATTCATGTAGATATAATGTACTGCATAAAAAGCCAAGAGAAACTGTGGCTTTTCTTTCTTTTTCTTTTTTTTTAATTGCATGTCAGTGTGCGTATGTGTGTGTGTGTGTGTGTGAAAACAAGTAGGGAAACCAGACTTAGGAGCTGAGCTGGCAGAGCAGTGCCACCCCTCGTCTGATCCAGTGCTCAGCAGGCACGTTGGAGTTGAGCGTCATGGCGATGACGTAGTTGGTGGAGTGGCCGGTGGTGGAGAGGGTGCCTCGCCGCTCGCTGGTCTTGTAGACGGGTGATAGGTAACACATCCTCTGGGGGATGTCCTGCCGCTTGACCGGCTTCAACCACATCTGACAGACGGGGAGGAACAAGGAGACGGCGTCAAACGACTTTTGAACGTTTAAGCTGCGGCTGCCAGTTTTGCCTTCTCTTACTCGATTAGCCACTTGCGCAAATAGTCACTATCATTTAGAGGATGTTTTCCATTTAAAAACATGTGACTGGTAGAATAATTGAACTGGCAAGTTAAATTTAGTACACCTCTGCTGATGAGTAACAAAATGAACAGTCTTCTGATTACCTGACGGATGCTCGATGATGGGTGTGATTGTTTTGAAAGGAAAAGATCCGCTTAAGGGCTTAGTTCAAATGTGTAACAGCGGAAACTAACCTGGATCTCGATTTGTTATTCAAACATTAACTTACAAATTGGAACTTTGGGGACATAAACTTATAAAACAATAGCATTAACAATGAGTAGTCCCTTTGGGCTATTAAGAAGTCGTGGTTATGCAAAAAGGGATAAACTGGGCCACTCAAAAAAACATTTCTTAAAAAAAGAAAAAAACAAAAACACAGTTTGTTGAGTTGCAGCCAGAAAAGTACTCATCTCGTTCCATAACGGGTGCCTCTGTGAAGATTTGCATTTCAAAGCCAGCCACAGCAGCCTCTGTTGTTTTTTTTTTCTCCCACAAATAATAAACACATTTTTAATTAAGTTCCGCTCTTGTCAAAAACTGATTCTGTTAATAACTTGCCCTGAAATGTCTGAATATTAAAAAAGCCTGTCTTGCATTATTCATCATCGCTGAATGCATTGTGAAGAAGAGAGAACAGAAGTGGTGGGGGGGCGGGAGGAGGGGGGGGGGGGGAACTTGATCAGTCCTAGCAACTAGCTGCTGGCGCTCCCATCACTGCCACTCTACTTTCATATACCGTATCAAACTCTGTTAATTAATAAAAGAATAAGGGAGCAAAGGAGCCGCACTTCCTATGGGCATAATGTTAAAAAAGTGCTGAAACTGCTGCTCTGCATTGAGTCCAGAGAACAAGGAGCTGTGAACATCCTCCTGGGTAGAGCTACAGCTACAGTATTTTGGTTGTCGTCCCCCCCCCCTCTTTTTTTTTTTTCCCTCTGAGACTTGCAGATATTGGTCTCTGATTTTTTTTAAAAACAACAGCCGCCTCACAGGAGTTTTACAAGCCTGAGTACAGATGGAAACTGCCCCATTTTCATAATCTGATACGTGAAAAGATATTATCTTCACTCTATTTTAACACCCGTTGAGATTCACAAGAGCAGAATCAATAAACCTCCCTTCAGACTTTATGTAAGAAAATGTTATGCAACATCATTTTTTTTTCCTCTGGTTGCTTTCAGTGTTTTTCACCATAAACTACCGAGTGCTCTTATTCTATGGCTTAACAGTTGAACAATATAAGTGTGAACCAACATATTTTTCTCTACTTATTTCTACTCTCAGTTAAAAAATAGACTGTGTTGAAAACTGGTGTTAAAAATGAACTGAATTGCCACGGCAACAACCAAAAAGACAAATATGGTGGAAAGCAGAGCGATACGTCAGCTGTAGAGTCACTTTTGTTCCTCTCACACTTTATCACAAGTGGAGAAAAAAAAAAATCTTGTGAGTGCAACAGTCTATCCACGCTCTTTGCCTCTCTGCGGCCTCCCTGCTTCTCAGTCTACCTGCGTTCGGCGTCTCTGCCTGCAGGAGCAGCCGTCTGTCAGCCGTCACCAGACTGACTGACAGCAGAAGATATTTACTGAACCAAAATACTTTACGGTTTACACGTCGGCTCCGGGGGGGGAGAGAAGAAAGAAATCGGCAGTGTTTGTATTTAATGATGCATTGATACGGTTAATAAGTTGAAAACACATATACAGCGGGATATTCGTGTGATTTAAACAGCTGCCTGCTCAGATTACGCTTCACTAAATGAGAAAGAGTGTAAGAAAAACGTGGGGGGTCTGTGTGAGACTGTCTCAGATTCGGTGTGGATTGACACGTTTAATAAAATGGAAGCGTATCTGTTTTTATGAGAAAACATTTTCTGTGTGAATTGGCCACGGCCTCTCTCTCTCTCTCTCTCTCTCTCTCTCTCTCTCTCTCTCCCTCCAGTTCATCGGCCCTCCCTCACCAATCAACGGATGCTGGAGACGGGAGACATGTCCTCACACAGACAGCTGCTCTGATGACTTCCCCCCGTCCTGTGTACGAGCATGAATGCCCCCTGCTGCTGATTGGCTGATTGGCTAGTGTTGTGTGGCTCCTGTGTTTACATGCCAGTACTGTGTATGGACACCAGATTTGTTTTTTTTTTTTTATCAGCACAAACAGAACAGACAACAGGCGGACTGTGAGGAGATATTCGCTAAATTTGACAGTTTACACATCAAGCATTATGGAGCAGCATTAATATTCATTTAGAGTCGTGTTTCTATCCACCTGGAGAATGTATATCTAATGTTAACTCTCCTTTCTCTGTTGTTTTTCAACTCCTGACGGAAATCTTTAGGCTCTTTAGCTGTTAAATGCTCCACTACGTTCACCAGCTATTCACTAACTGTGTCCATCTGCTATTTGGTGCTGAGCAGAGGAGCTGCAGAGTCCTATACATTGTTATTTAATAAATTAAAAAATATATATTATAGCCACTTTAAGTAAGTCTTGTTTAGTCAAGGTGGAGAAACAACAGGCCTTTCTCACAGAAGACATTTTGATATATGACATGTAGGAAAAAACGTGCACATGATAAAATTAATGATGGCTGAATTCCAATTAGGGGCGTCCGTTTCAAGGTCCTGGTTTTGGTTCATGCTGTCTCACTGTAACACTGTCATGGTTTAATGAGACACTGGTACACCTGAATGCGGTGGAGCCATCATTAATGTGCTGCGCTGCTCCTGTTATATAACAGGTCTACTGTGAAAAAGGCTCATCGACCAATCAGGTGGGACGTCATCTTCCTGTATAGCTTGTGAGCTACGTCCATAAAAAGTAGCAATAAACGTGGATGAGACTGACGCAGCTGCACAGGCTGTAAAAAAATATAAAGTAAAACAAAAGTGTGTGTATCTGTGTGCTGTGTGTGTGTGCTCCTCACCACAGGCATGGTGTCATGCAGCACTTTGGGGTAAGACTCTGCAAGAAGTTTGGTCTTTCTGTCCCAGCGGGCGCCATCAAGGAACAGACCCCGAATGTACACACCTGAGTGTCACACACAAACAAACACACACATAATTCAGGGGTAACACAAGAGATGAGTGATGTTACTATGGTATTAAAATCACCTGCTACCTTAGAGAAACGCTGTGACTGCGACACACACAGACTGTTTACCGCTCCAGCGACTGTAAAAGTTCATGAATCGAGCCGAACTGACCTCTGCGCTAACGTCTTTTCTCTTTTCATAAAGAATGTGAGCTCTTTTAATGGGGTGGGATGAAGGGGGGGAGATTTAGAGATAACTGACTGTTGGCATTCTGTCAGTATCACACACCCAAATGCATAAACACACTGTCAAATCTGCAGCTTGGCAGTATAGGCTGCGTTAGTGTGATGGGGCCCCAGCTGGGGGCTGATTGAGGGTGAAGCTTTATGTGGGAGAGAGAGCTGGAAGCACAGCAAGGGGCTGATGCAGGCCTGCATGTAGGCGCGACGCAGGGAGGCTTTTCTTTTCCGTACTTTCCCACTTTACACTTTGCCTCTTATATTCAGTCAGCCTAATGTCAGTTTTCATCTGTTTGTTTCTTTTCCTCCACCCACTGCGTATGTTACTCTTATTTCAGTTCCTGCTTTGAAACCTCAATCCTCCTCTCCCTCACTTTTTATCCATGTGTCTGTTTTTTTTTATTATTTAAATCTTTTTCTGACTCATTCCTCTTTCAAGTATGTTCTATCCTCCTTCTTCTTCTAACTTAGTAAATCTGGAGGATGGTTTGCTGAATAAAGCTATTTTAATCTTTTTAACAGCATCCTGTTTCTCTTATCAAGTGATCATCCTCCCTTCTACCTAAAAACAACCCTACCCGAACCCTCCTGTCCGATATTAGTACCCTACCGTCTTCTGGAGGCTTTTTGTATTTTTTGTCATCCAGGACCTCGAAGTCGAAGCCGAGCAGGTCGATAGGGACGGTGTGTTTCCTGGCGTAGTTCTGCTGACTGCCTGTGAGGAAGGCTTGGGTGAAGAAGAATCCCGATACCCAGAATACAGCAGGCGTACCCTGATCGTACCAATCCTGAAAACAGTGGAGGGCAGGGGAGACATTTATAAGCTACAGTATATTGAAACTCTAAAATCATCTCAGACAGAGACGATACGGCCGGGCTGAGGGCAACACAGTACTGGTCGTATCTCATTGAAATGAAAAATTGTAATGTCAAAAGGCAATTTCCTCACTTGATCCCAAAACGTTCTCGAGCCATAATAAATACCACTTAACATATCTGCTAAACCCCAGCAAGCAAACAACAGGACAATTACAGAGATTTATTTATGCATAGTCATAGTTGGTTGTCATAAATTAATTACTTCTATCCAGGAGGACTTGACTGCCGGCCAACGCCACAGTAAACAGCAGCTGCTTACAACCAGAGAAATTAGAGGAGCAGGAGTCCATTTTTAACCTACTGGTCCACGAGTCTGATCCAGACTGAAATATCTCAATGAAACTTTATACAGACAACTAACTTTTCTAACTAACTTTTCCTGTAGCGCCACTGTGAGGTTGACATTTGTGGTTTTGAGTAAAAACTACAGACCTTTTTCACAGAGGACATTTTGATGTGTCACAGTGTGAAAAGCACAAGCGAAATTAATCAATTTATTAACAGCTGCGTTTCTATTTACGTCAGCCAGTTTGAAGGTTCTTGCATTGTGTCTGCTGACTCTCTTGCTTGGCTCACTGGGACACGTAAAGGGAACGGGGCCATCGTTAATGTTACTAGTCACACCTGTGCTTTACGTGCTATTCCAAGCCAAAATGTCTGCTGTGAAAAAGGCCAACTTGATGGATCGCCATGACATTTGGTACAGACATTCATACCTGATCCCGCCTCAGGATAAATTATAATAACTTTAGTGATTCCTTAATTTTCCCTGCAGTGCCATCGTCAAGTCACTTTAAATTTGTTTCATACTTTTATTTACGACCGAATACCTCCAAAATGACCCACATCCACATCAGCCTCAACTGTACTTTGTGTTAAATGCTAATAAGCATGCTAACACGCTAAATTAAGATGGTGAAAATGATAACCACTTTATCAGCTAAACATCAGCAAATCAAAAGTGCCACTGTGAGCATTTAGCTCAAAGCACCGCGGTGCTTAAGTTCAGCCTCACAGAGCCGCTAGATGTAGACTCACAGTCTTGTTTTGGTCTAGAGGGAGTAATTTACAGTAAGCTCTATGTAAGCTTTTTAAGGTTACAATAAATGTCCATTTCATTATATTGTAGTTCACTAAAGTACAGCGAGAGAGAGAGAGAGAGGTAATGTTTGGGGTAAAACTTTTCTTTATATGGAGGCTCTCAAAGTTCTACTCAGACTTGGCTAAACGAGCTAAACAAGTCCATCCCACTTTATCTTATTTAGTGTTTACCATCTAGTCGCCTGTCCATTTATTAAGGAAATACATTTGTTGACTGTCTTACCAGAAATTTGATGAGAAGACTAATATCGATTCCTTCTCTGTGTGTTCAGTAAGATTACCTCGAGACATATATAGCCTAGATTAGCGCAATGATGGGAAGGAGATAGAAAGAGCGTTAAACCCAAAGGTGCTTTCAGAAAAAAAACATCATGTTTAAAGGCTGTATTTTGTGTATGTAACATGAGTACAATCAGCTTACACATTAAAACCATTTACAAACCATCAACAGCTGGACCTCTGACCTAACTGGACCTATGGGTGTTTTTCCTGATAGCACGCATCAAATTTCTGAAAAATATCGAGGTGTTCTGTTCAGAGAGAGTGCTTATCTCAGATCAGCAACCCGTGACTCTCCGGCTCACCCTGAGGGGAGTCATGGGTGGACATTTCCGTCGGATAACACCATACACACACCGACACCGTCAGACACACACACACACACACACTGCATTCTTTTCACTCCATTGGGTAATGATGAACAGGAGGAATATTTCTCCTGTGGAAATAAGTAGAGGTACATGGGAACTGAATGTCAGTTGAAAGAGATGACTTTTCAGACTCACATGATAAGTCATGTGTCTACATGTGTTTCTCTTCCCATGAATGAGAAGCCTAATACTCAGTAGGAGCTCTAGCTCTTATGTGTTGATAAGCTACAGTGGAAAATAAAGGGGGTCTTGTGTAACTCGAGTGTGACACAGCTTAAATCATGGGGTCAGCGCTCGATAGAGGGTATGCACTAACTTGTTCATGTGATACCGGCTCGTCACCACCGACTGTCCAAACAAGCCAACAGGGTTCCTGAGACGTGCAGAGTCTTTGCCGAGAGGCACTGAAGCCGCTCTGGAGGCTTCACTGATATACAGTTTATACTTCTGATCTTTGAACTCCCTATAATGTGCCAAGAGTCCTAAAGTCTGGCATTTTTATACCTTATTACTCCAATGGTTTTATGTTGTCCTTTCTCTTGTTTGACCATTCTCTGATATTTTGTCTGGTTTTAAATGTGACAGATGATTTGTCAATAATATGTCAACACCAGTGAAGAAACATTGCAGTAAACAAACAGTGAATCTCTTCTCTGCAACTGGTTAGACAACAGCTTCTTACCATTTAAGCAGTGTTTTCCATGTTTTGTTCTGTTTTTTTCTTTTCCCACATGAATGCTGCTGATTGTGTGTTTGCCTCCCAGTGGAGTTGTCCGAACTGAAATGTATAGACTAATCTGACACTTACAAATGTATTCTCGTTTCTTTCTTTCCATTCTATCTGATTCTCTCTATTTCTTGTTCTTCCTTTTCTTCCTTTCACCCCCCGTTGCCTCCTGCTTTAAATAACCCAAAATACTTTAATCTGGTGTTGAGCATTATGGCAGGTTTATGTACTTGTAAGAACTTGAGTCGCTCCAGGAAGTCATTGACATAGCTTCCCAGCGGTTTGAGGCTCGGGTAGGACTTCTTCATCCACATGCCTGGGATACGACCATTCAAGATGCTGCTGACCACCTCCTCCAGCTCTGCAGACATCACTACCAGACCCTACACATAAACACACACATACACTGACTTTTACACACAGACCTTCACCCACAAATACGTGATCAGCATCTTCACTACTTGAAAATGTGAAGTTGTTCAAGCCCTGTTGAATCGAGTATGAGAAAAATCTAAGCATGTCACTTATAAACCTTGTTCTGGAGGTAGGTGAGTGACGGGCATGAAGAAAAGGGAACATTTATCACTCTGTAGGGGGCCTTTGATAACAGTGTGAGGGATGATGTGCTCATTCCCTTTCCTGACTCTTTATGCTCTCTCTCCATTTCAATCTCATGAGTCTTGTGCATCTCAGAAGGACAGAAAATGGAGTTTATTTATTAAACGGTATAAAAGAGTCATACACGTGTTTGTGACATGTTTTTATTTTTGAATGTGATGTAATTAAGAGTGTAATTCTACGAGTAATCATGTAAACACATTCAGATGATGTTTGGTTTGGTGAACGGCGTTTTTAGCTCAGTAAATCCTATGAACCAAATCATTCCAGTCTTATTAGTCTAATGCAGCCTCATTACAGTCTTGAGATGTGTGTAACATAATGTTAATTCATATGCGGGATTTCCACCTGACTGATTTGACTGGTGTATCTTGAAACTTCTTGAAATACACAATCAATACAAATTTTTCTAGAATATATTATTTGCTCAGTAGCTAATTTCACTCCTTAGTGGCAATTTGAGAAAAAAATACTATTTGATTAAAACATATTAGTGCCTTAAGATATATTTAGCTATATTTGTGAGTGTGATCTACTTAATTAGTTTTCGTCCATCACACAGCAGCAGTTACTGTCATAGTTGCTGCCAACTACTTATTTTTGCCCAGATTTGTTTTGATAGATCCAATTACTTCCAAACCAGAACTGAAGTTTCAAACTATATAGTCTCCAGACAATGAAATCTGTTGATTCTCTGACTTTTCCTCTATCGCCACCATGAGGTTGATTTTTAGTTATCTGGTGTTCTGACAACCATTTTATAAAAATAGTCACGTCCCCCTCAGGAGGAATTATACTAACTTTGGTGAACCCTAGACTTACTCTAGCACCATCATCAGGCCTCGGCTGTACTGTGTGTTTGGTGCTAATCAGAGAAGTTCTAGCATGCTAACATGTTATCGTTGTTACTGTTAGCATGTTAGCATGTTGACATTTAGCTCAAAGCTTGGTTTGTTGGTTTGTTCTTCAGTCTCTGGCCCAAGCAGAAGGAAACAGTTATATAATGGAGAATAGAGATACTGTATTTAGTAGGTGGGGTCATTTCTTTGCTTGCTGCAGATGAAAAGAAAACTTCTTGAAGAGATGGTCAGGAGCATTACTTCATGATCATCCCAGTTATCCTCACAGGATCGACAATATTTCCATTTCTTTTTTATAAAACACAAAATACAGTAACATACGTAGATGAGAGTTCCAGGAGGAAGCAGTTCTTCTCTATGTAGGTTACTTTCCACACATTTTCCTAAACTTTCACGATTACTGTGCATCTGTTCCCTTGGTTTATCTAATAGATTTGTTTATTTGGAGTGTTGCACTCAATGCTTACAGTATCTGATTTCTAAGGATTTATTACCAGACTTTGCGCTGTAATCATTCAGCAGAGGTGTACCTCCTCTGTTGAAATATTGCTTTTACAGCACAGAAATGTTAAATCAATAATGATTCATCATTTGGCCCTACTGTTTATCTAAAACAAACAAATTTAGTGTAATTACACTGTATTTGGCCGTATATCAAGCTTTAATCATCCAGACAATAAGGATCTTCAGAATGAGACCAGGTTTGAGTTTAAAACTAAACTCCCAGCCATTAGTAGCACTGTACCGTGAATTTGAGGGGATCTGAATTACTACTACTTGTGGACAACAATTTCTTAGCAACGTCATCCAGTGTCATTTAGTGTAAATAAGGTAATATAATAGAAACGATCTTCTAGCTCCATGTGCGTACCTTTATGGCCTTCTGAATGTTGAGACAGGAGTCTCGGATGGTGCAGAGCAGATTGTTGAAGCGGCCCATCTCCTGCACCAGCACAGTGTTCATGCTCTGATTGTAGCTGGTGGGAAAGCGCCTCATCGCTGCCTCCAAGTCAAAGTCTCCAGGCAGCTTGCTCAGGATGTCAGCTGCCACATCAAAGACCATGTCATCTGAGGATTTGGCGTCTCCGCCTGAAGAGCGGGACTGATCAGAGACACAGAGCGACAGAGGATGGATGAGAAGGGACTTGTGGCTCAGATTTGTTTGACAGTTCATCGTTTTTTGGAGAATTATCTTTTGCTGTCTTTGAATTGTCACTTTATGTATTCCCTTTTTAGGACTCTTTTGCATCTGTGCTATTTTGATCCTGACAAGACCCTGATGTTAAGAGGTTCTGACTTCTGACTCGACTTTGCTTATATTTCATCATCTTTGTGTCACACTGATTTAGATTAATGTTTTTGAAAGGACACACAATTACACAGAATATCATCAGTCATGTGAGTTACCTCTTAATTTTTTACCTTCCCTTTCTTATTAATTTGTAGCCATTTCAAAGGCTACCCTACATACGACTTAAACACCCTGATGATGACATCCTAAGCTTATGCTTACTAGAATCCCTCTTTGAACAAACAAACACGCACATGCACACACACACACACACACACACACACAAGGCTTAAGGCTTCACAGCATTTCCCCAATTTATCCCACACAGTAATTTGACACAATCCTATCAACTATTTTAATAATCATTCATGCTGATAATTATTCAGTCTCATCTGTAATTCGTCTGCTTTCCCCTCAGTCCAACTTGCATCATTTACCTATTTGATTCTCAGTCACTAGCCAGCGGTAATGGATAATCATTGGCTAATAACATTGGGGTTACAGTAGGGGAATGACAAATAGCTGCTTCATTCCATTTGAAGCGTCTCCCTGTTTATCGGTCATTGAGACTGATGAGACGGTATTAGATGCTAATAAAGTCCACACATGACTGAAGCCATTATTAATCTTGTTGAATGGAGTTTATATGAATAAATGCCAGACTCCATCGAGCTCTAATTTCAACTGGAAGCCTAGAAAAGCTTATGGAAATTTGTTTGTGGCAAACCGAGGTCTGTGTATATGAGAAACTGAAAGAGGCACATATAGAGCATGTTCAAGTGCGCACATACAGAATGATTCTCTCGGCTGGTGTTATATGTAGATCAAAGGCACTTGTTCAATATAAAGTTTGATTCTCACAGGAATTCAGACAATTTAAACTTTTGGCATACAGAGAATTTCTTTCTAAGCGAGACACACTGCTGTCTTAAAATAAATAAATGGATACACACATAAATAAATATCCTTTTCTACTTTGCAGGAGATGCTGTTACTTCTGTGGACTTCAAGTGGGGCCTCCATGTGAAATCCCTTAAACTTGATTTGCGGTAAACATTGACTGGAGCTGGGAAGTGGTGAGATATAATCCTCAGTGAGCTAAAGTAGTCTAACTTTACAGAGCTGAGATATAATGATGTGGGATCACACGGTTCCACCAAAGCCACTGCGAGTCACACAGTGTCTACGCAGTGTCAAAGGAAGACAACCTAATAAGAGAGATTTTTTATTTTTTTTTTGTACTTTTAGAAGTCTGCCTACAAACAGTTGAAAAATGTATTTGTATTTTTCCTCTTTAATTAATGTTGCATAGCATATTTTAAAGGAGGGCAATAAAATATTTAAAGCTGGCAGGGACACTTAAAATAAAAGTATCTTTGTGTAATATGGAGACTGGAGAGAAGCTTATTGATGCTGTGTGCTTTTATGTGAGTCTTTGCTTCAGTACTACACCCTTTTTTGGTGTGTTTGTGTGTGTGTGTGTGCGTGTCACAGACAATCCCAGGTGCTCATCTACCAATCGAACACCTGGGATGTCGGCCAAGAGGGGGCGCGTTGGTTCGGGAAGTCACCCAGGGCCGCTGGTGCAGAACTTTTCTATCACGTGTACCGATGCCAGTCCACACTGCTGTCTCATGTCTGATATTTCTCACCCAGTTTTACGGTCATAAACCTTCAGGTCATTAATGGCGTTTTAATGAATTCAGGATCACATTGCTGATACTGATTGAGCGGCCTGCTACAAGAAATCCTTGCCCTCTATCTTCATTATTATAATGAACGACATTAAAAAGAAATCTTGGCAATAAGTTTTCAGAGGTCACAAAAGTTCAAAATGAAATACTTTACTCTGTGTTTGTTTACACTTTATATGAGATGAATCTAAAAATTCTGATGTATTGTTTATGTTTGAGTGTGTGGGTGTGTGTTTGCACTTTGTGTTTCCATGCGTGTTACTTAGTTACTGACTAGCGTCTAATCAATGTGTTATTCGGTGTGTCACTTGTCCAATTAGATTTACCTGTGTGAGCAAGATACTGTCAAGCAGTAACTGTGTCTCAGCCTGATCCTTGGTGATATCTGCGTTGGCATTCATGCCAAAAATCTCCGGCGACGGGTTGAGTGGCAGTGACTTGGTGTAGTCTATGTAGCTGTTGTACTGCAACAGAAATGCAGGAAACAGAGGCAGAGAAGTGGAATGAAGTAAGAGGACAAATTTTAATGCAACATCAGGAAACATCACGAGTAATAACACTCATTGAAAAACAAGTCAACTCCTTAGATTGCTGACATTTATTATAATGACTATGTAAATGTGACTTCATGAATAAAAGATGTGGTTGGAGGGGGGTGCAGCGCTAGAGAACAAAATGCCAAATAAAATGGAGAGTGCTATAGATTGCAATTGTGTTAACAAATATATCAGCCCTCGCTGATGGTGGTTGCCTGCTGTGCCTTGTTACACACATTTTATCTTCTAATGACTTTTTAAAAGAACTCAAAAACAGCACTAAGCAACTGTGGGTCCTGTAATATGCTTCCTTTAAACTAGAAATACCGCCTCGAGGTTGTATGCCTCCATCAAGCAGTCAAGTTACAATTTACATCCATGTCTTTTCAGATTCATATAACTTTGAAGGAATTTAATTAAAGGTATTAAGTGTGTTTTTTCATGTATGTGTTCACATGCTGATTCTGATAAAGCACCATGTTGTAGCTGTGACAGTGACACCGACAATGCTGCAATGCTGCAGATATGGATGTTGCTGCAGAAGAAGCTAAAAACATGGATGCTTCACACACGTCTTTAACCCGACAGCACTGAAGATCTATAAAATCATCACAGTTTCAAACTCCTGTATTTAACACCAGCTAAATGTAACTGACTGAGTGAGTTCAGTGAGATGCTCTGCATTTAAAAAAAAAAAAAAATACTTTGTCTATGTGAAGTATACTTTTTTCCCTGATAATAACAAACAGTTTTTCCTAATCTCTGAAGCCCATATGTGTATTTTTGGTGCTTGAGGCCAAATTTAAGCTAAATTTATACTACATCTTGATATTAAGACCAGTGTTTGCAATGATTTTAAGTGTTTCTTACATCTCCCTCAGCTGGTGCATAGTAGAGCCCGCTGGGATCAAACTTATAGTCTGGGTCTGCGATGACCTTTGAGGTGTAGAAGATAGAGAGGATTGTGCGCAGGGTCCGTCTATCCCAGTCATCTGTCACTCGTCCTCCATAGTTACACTCACCGGTCATGTAACGGATGGCATCAAACGGCACTTCCTGCAGGAACAAATCATGTGTTTTACAAGGGAACCATAACCATGAGTTAAAGCAGCAGGTCTCAGGCAGGGGTGGGTATTGAGCATTATACCACGGTCTGGATGAATACTATTTTCTGATTGGCTGAGACTCCTCGGTTATGCTTAATGACACATAACGTTAATTTTATGTCTCGGTTCAGGCTGGCGGCAAGTACAGTGTGGCAAGTTGTCATGACAACGGTAAGCTCTTTTTTCATAACCTTTCAATATTTAATGCAAAACTTTCACCAACAATTGCAAATGCTTTTATTATATATTGTTGGCACATTACCATATTATAAGCAGGATAATCAGCTTGTAGGTGTGCATCAACCATTTAACGCACACCTACTCGTTGATTATTCCTTACATAGTGGATTTCAATGTATGTGTGTTCAATATAGCTGTGTGTGTGTATGTGTTATTCTGAAACAGGAAACCTGGCTGAAATTCAATTAGGACGTGATAAAGATCGAAAGAGGTTGTGAGGTTCTGGCTATCGTGGCATTTTCAGCAGGAGGATTACACTTACAAATTCTGTGACACTTGGCTACATGACGGAAATGTCACCGTATTGAAAAAAACACAGAAACCCTCGGTAGTTTTTATTTCTGCCACTTTTTCTCAGCTGCAGCAGAGAAATTGGGAATGGCTGAAGGTAGAAGTGCTATCTGTTTGTGGAAAAATGTCAAGAGGGTTTTTGAATATGGCTGATGAAAGCAGATACTTGAGTGAAGAGGAACCCAGTTATAAAAGCCAGAATTCTCAGTACAAGCTCAGATGTTCACGTTCATATGTAGGAGTGGATGGTAGATGGTGGATGATGGATGTGCATCTGCATGAGACAGTGAGATTTTGTATTTTGTGGCAGAGAATGCAGTCATTCATTCATGTGAGCACATGTAAAGTATGACAGAACAAGGCTACATGTGCAGCACGAGTCAAAAGTTTGGACACACTTTCTCATTCAAGTGAAGAGGAAAGTGAATCCACATCTGACTGGTACTGTATGTTAGTATGCACTGACAAGCCTGCTCTTATAATCGAGGTATACTTTATATTCATATATCTAAATATAAGACTTGATGTCAGGAAAATGTTTTGCTACGTATGTCAGTATTGGCACTGTATATCTGCGGTATCAAATTTTATGTATGGAAAAACATCTGCTTATTTCACTGAAGAAATATAAAATTGACCCATGAAAGGAAATATAAATTTAAAATAACTACCTGGTACTGTTCAAGGAACATGTGTAGCTGCTGTACAGAGATCCGAAGGTCGGTCTCGTTGAACTCGTATGGAATGTTCCAACCTAATGGTCCGAACTTCCTTCTCTCCTGCGTCAAGGCGTGGAAGAAACAAAGGCTGTACAGTAGTTTCTTGAACACAGCCTGACAGGTGGATAAGCACAAACACACACAAAGACAAATAGACAAGTTTGTGATCAAAGCATAAATGTGAAGGCATGGTCTAACATAAATAGTGGTTGTGGTTTAGTATTTCCACAGTTAAAACAGAAACACTCTGAAATGCACAGTCGGGGGTGAAAACGGACACAAAGGAGAACAGACCACCCACCGGTGAAGGTATGATAGATATGCACAGCAAGCTACCTAGACATTCACACGAACATTCACACGTACACACACACACCCACACACACACACACACTGACCGGCTTGCTGCAGCTGCTGAAGAACTCCGGGTCAGAGATGGGGTCCATTAAGAAGGAGCGTGCAATGTTGGCGCGGAGGCCCTTTGGAGCCTCATTGGTCATCTTCACCCCGTTCTGGAGCACAGCCACAGGGAAGGTGGGAGACGGGTAGCTAGTAAGCCACAGCCTGAAATCTGGGTGGGTAGTGTCTGGGTTCAGCTCCTGCTCAGAGCCAAAAAGAAGTTAAAATGAATGCACTGGGAGAAACGCATTAGCACTGTTCCCACTTGATGTTTAGAAGGAATAAGCAGGTGTATCGTGTTCTGTTAAAGGCACCTTATTGTGCGGCATCCATGCCAGTTTTTTCACATTGTTACTTGCACTAGGTGCTTTACATCATAAAAAGTCTTAATATCAGTTTTACTTTCAAACAATTGATAAGTGTGCATTGAATATATAGGTGAAACACAAAAGGCTTCCAAGTGAATCCTGGAAAACAGGTTTTTATTAGAAAATCCTCAATATCACTGCATGAAACACTATTACTGTGTATGTGTGTGAGTGTTCTGACCTCACAGACTCTCTCCAGCGTGGACATCCATGAGGTGGCCAAGTGGCAGTTCTGTAGAACCACCCAGGTGCCCTCTTTGATGGCTGTTTCGATCATACGCATAGCAATAGGACCCTGGCCTTGGCCCAGAGAGAGGGAGGTCAGCTTGTTACCCGTAAAGCCCTAAGGCATAAGAACAGACGTGCACATACTCAGACTCACTTACGTGTCTGCATTTTAACCAGGAAGGAGCCAAAATAAATGTCAGTGCTTTTAAGACCTATGTGGGAGCCTGGTAAATCTGAGGGATTCAATTTCTCTTCTCCTTTTGAGTTTGCAGAGACAGCAGGCTTCAAAGCTGCTGAATTTTCCACATGTCTCCGTACCTTTTCATCTCCAAACTTGAGCAATGCAGCCATAGGGTCTGAGCCGGGGGAGAGGATGAAGATGAGAGGGGCGCAACAGTGGCTGTCAACGAAGGCCTTACTCAGATTGAAGGGTGGCGCCTCGATGAAGGGACGACCCAAGCTGCCGGAAACAAACTCCTGCACCATGGGAATCATCTGTGGGGAACGTTAATGGGATGAAAAAGTACTCCTTATAACCTGAAATAACTCCCTAAGTGTTTGGAAATTTTGAATAACTTTTACAAGATAACTGAACTGACCTTGTCTGGTCTGAGACAACGGATCACCAGCATCCTCTGAAACTGGGTCAGCTTCTCCTGCCACTCATCGGGAAAGGGAGTCTGATGGGGGTTCTGCAGATATACACAGAAAAAACCCTTACTGAAATCATACTGTACATAAATAGGGCTTACTTCACATTCACTGGAGAGAAAGATCATGTGTGATGTGTCTAGATATTAGCATGACTCACTTTTACACAACCTTTGCAGTGGAAAAATACTGCAAATATTTTGCAACCTGAGCGCCTGATGAGCCACACACATGACTGAATTACATATTTTAATGGTGTTGTAATGAGGAAATTCAGCCATTTTTATTCATCAGAAAAAGAAGCAATCCTCCTCATCAGGCTACCTTTGAGAAACATGCAACTACACGTCATTTTGTCAGCTTCTCTGGGAGGGGACAAGGGGACGAGAGGAGGTTTGGGTGGGGTTGTTTTTTTTTTTTTTATCGAGCTGTTGCAAGATTAAGCAATGCAATTAAGCAAAAAGAGAGGTAATCTGTAATGTGAGTGGGGAGGAGAGTACTGAGTGTAGAAAGATAAATATGTATGAAAAAGGAAAGACATAAGAAAAAGGAAAAAAAAAGGAGAAAGGTAGAGAAACTGAAAAACCATTGGGTACTGGGTCAAAGCAATATGTTTGATTAATTTGTGGAACAAGTGTACCGGAGGAAGTGAGCAATGGTAGTGTGAAGTTTTGGAATTATTTTCCCTAGGCTGTTTGTCGAGAGACTTCTGGCTATGTGTGCTGGCAGGTGCTTTGAGACGGATACACCTATTTAGGATCTCCTGGGGATTCTCTTGTGTGTACAAGGGTGTGTTAGCGTGTGTGAGCCCGAGTGCCTGTGTGCTTGATTGAACAGCTGTTCTTGCATCAAGGCTGAATAAATGTGAATTCTGCAACTAGAACAAACTAGATTTAATTAGATAGAAGTGTTGTGGCTGATTCTGTTGATTATAAATCAAAGATGGTGTGTGTGTCACAGCAAAGAGACAAGCATGTGTGCTGCCCACATGTTTATGTGCACCACACACTGATTAAACAGCTGTTGCTTCTAGATCACATAGATGTGACTAGCACAACAGGAACAAAATAGATTTAATTAGATAAAACTTCAATTTTAGGTTCTTTATAATTCAAAGATGGAGTGTGTGTGTGTACGTGAGTGTGCATCAATCAAACCTGACACCAAACTATTTTCCTCTTATACTTTCTTTTCTCTCTCTCTGTCCTCTTTTTGGCTCTCAAAATCTATCTACACTAATAAAACTCAGTAGTTGGAAATATACAACATAAGAAGTGGAAAACTTTAACAACACACGGGAGAGAAAAAGGGAATTTCATACTAAAAAGACCATAACTGTGCAGGATAGCCACTTGATTGGTCAAACTCAAAGCCTCATTTAAACTTCAAATAAACGTAGCACGATAAGAGGGAATCTCTTAATGGCTAGTATGAACAAGAGAACAAGATTACAGCGAGCAGAAACTGTTTTGGTGTACAGATGGGACTGTATGAGTGCTGTGGTAAGTGGAGGCACTTCATCCAAATGATCTACCCTGCTGAGCTGCACGGTGGGTGAAGCTGGTGGGGTTTATGCGCCCGGTCCAGGTCTGCCTGTTTTCATTCTTTTCATCTTCACCTTCTTTGATTCCATCAATACTTTAAAAGACTTACCTAAAGACTCTGAGCTACTCCACGCTCCATCAAAGTCGTCATATTGAATGTGGCAATGCTTTGTCTTCATGGGAAAAACAATTGGTCAAGCTGGTGCCAAGTAGTTCTGCCTTAAGATTGTGTGTACAAGGCCTCACTGTCCACATACACTGAGTGTTGACAAATTCTCTGGTAAAAATATCATTTTCTCTTGTGTTTTTTTTTGTGTCTGTGCTGAATGTGACCCAGTTTACCAGCTTACATCATAAGCTGCTAACTACAACCACAGTTTCAGGTGAAAGTTTCTAAAACAAAACACTTTGCCAGGCACAACAATGTGCATATTGACTAAATTATAATTTTGAGGGGGATTTACAGATTTCCTTCTCCGTCTAGTTCTCTTGGATATGTTTGATTTAATGGTGCTTTTCTGTGAATACTGATTTTAAAAATTGTGTGACATCCTCAGACAGAGCTTTATGACACTCACTGGGCTGTCAAAGACCGTCTTCCACTCGTTCCTGAGTCGAGCCATGTCATGGCGCAGTTCTTTGAAACGCTCCATCTCATCCAAGCGGCAAATCTCGTCCCAGGACTTCTTGGGGAGCCACGTGCAGGGATTCGAGTGTGGGTTGTCCAGGCCGACACCGCCCGTCAGAAGGAAGCGCCACTCCCCCTCATCCACCTAACACATTAATTACTGTCACACAGCTATTAAAGTGTTATCACAGCAATAGATTAACCAGAATGTGGGATTAAGTGATTTAAAGGTTGACCATTTGGGGGATTACCTTTGGATAACAAATTTATGCAAATAGAACATACAAGATACAGATAATCTAAAGTAATCATGGAGAGGATTCTGAAACAACAGCATTTGATATTTTCTTAGGTAACTTGTTTGATTCTGTTGTAAATCTGCGTCCAGCATGTGTATATTTCCTACCAGCTTGTCGTGCATAAGCAGATTGACGCTGAGGCAGAAGGAAAAGAGCAGCTTATCCTTCTCAAAGAGTGAGCGACACACATTGACGTACAGTGCGTAGGTGAAGTGGTCTCTCAGGATCTGTAGTCTGAAGAAGATAAACATGCAAAGATTTTAATAATTTTGTTTTGTGAACAAAACCAAACAGAACTAACAACTTCATCACGCACAGTTACTTTTATTACATTTCAAATAATATTTTAGAGCGGAAAGAAAGCGTCAATCTGTGACTTGTAGGAACTAGTATGAGGTTGGTACATTTATCAGCCCTGCTTACCTCTGATCCAAGTCTTCACTCTTGTCTGAGTTATCGATGGAGCTGATGAAGAGGTTAATAAACCAGGTGAGGGAGTACTGGTACATGGGCTCAATGTTAGCCAGGTCAGCAATGGAGAAGAACAAGATGGCTGAATGAATAGCAATGGGAGTATAGCCCATGCGAGTCTCATCGATTTTCTGCTCCGTCACCTCAGCAACAGCCTGCTTCTCTGTGATTTCGTTGGCCAGCACCTTGGAGCAGGAGAGGATCTTGACGGCTGTCTCGTCCTCCAGGATGTTGCCCTCAGAGGAGGAGAGCACCTCCAAGATTTTGTCCTCAATTTCCTTCAGTTGTCTGACAAAAAAATGCAAAAAGGCAATTTAATATGGCTACAGTTTCCACTTTGAAAGAGGAGAGTTTTTATTTGATTAGTTGAAAATTACTTGACCTTTTGTTCTCAGCTCCCTGCAGGATGAGAGCCTGCTTCTCCTCCTCCAGGTCGGGCCTTTCCCGGGCCACTACAATGCCCAGCAACTGGTCCTGGATGCCCTCTGGGGTGATCATGAAGTTCAGCAGGGTCACCTACAGCACAGACGAAGAATGGGATATAAACATAGGCATCCAGAATATGGACATAAGCATCCGCAAATGAATGTCTGTGTGTGTTTATATGTATTTTTCTTGCCCCACCCTTGTTCGGACATTAAAGTCAGGTACAGTGCAGCGCTGATAATTTTGGTTTCAGTGCTGTACTCCGTGCTAACCTCTTATCCAATCAATTCCGATAACCACTCCAGCCTTGGCAAGGTCCAGGTAGGATGCATTTACTTCTTTTTTTCCTTCTCTTCTATGAAAAGTATTGCAGCTGGAATTGAAAGAGAGTGTCTTCACCACAGCCTTAGTCATCCTACTCTGCACTTACCTGGAGGTTAAAAGCCTATATATGCTATCTACTCTCTGCCCTAATAAACGAGTGCACTTCTCCAGGGCCTAATTCCATTTCTATTGATGCTGCGGACCCACTCAGCTGGTGGTAAAGACTCAGAGCTCATATAAATCTCCCGTTTGTCCTTTTCACACATACACCCTTCTTCTTCGCTTCCCTGCATCCCCTGAGCTCCTTAGGGCTGGTTTTACTAGATGCTTGCCCTCTTGTATTTGAAAGTATTGCATTTCAAATAGGGCTTAATGGGAATAATGGAACCTTAACAGTACTGTACTCTGAGCAAAAAGACTTAAGCAAAAAAAACAAAAAAAAAAAAACAACACAGAATCAGTTGTGAAAAATGAGTTGAATCTATCTAATAGCCACTCATAAAAAGCGAGGCCCCTGCAAATAGATGTTTGAAATGTGATCTTCAGTAATGCTTTCCAACCCTTTGCCTCTCTGTAATGCAATTTCCTTTAATGCACCTTTTCTTGGAATAGGATTTTTTTTTTTGGAGGGTGGGTGGAGGGCAGAGAATGTCTTCCATTGGGAAGGTGGTGTCAGTGAACGGTGATTCACTGTGTTGCTGGGGTAAAAACATGCTGTTATTTTGGTATGGTATGTTGCAATAAGTAAGAACCGACCAGGAAAGGTATGGTTGATCTATCTGCTGTAAACACCAAGTTGTCTTTTGGAATAAAGCTCTAAAATAATTCTTAACTGAAATTAAACTTTAAAATAAACAAGACTAAGACTCTACAGCCACACTAGCAGCTCTGTGAGGCGATACAATTATACTTATTGCATGTTGATATTCATCATGTTAACTATCTTCGTTTAGTATGCTAGCATGCTAACACTTACTACACTTACTAATAAGTAAGTAAACAAAGTATAAAAGTATAAAATACAGCTGAGGATGATTAGAATGTCAATGCAGGTATTTGGTAATGAACCAAAGTATTGAACAAATAAATTTTTTAACTTGATGATTGAGCTAGCTGAAAAGTCATAAGTTCACCAAAGCTATTACAACTCATCCTGAGGGGACATGAATGTCTGTAGCAAATCTCACGGCAATCCATCCAACAGTAAAGACATTTCACTCAGAACCACAAATGTGAACTTCATGGTGGCGTAAGAGGAAAAATCATGAGGATACGTTATTTGGGAACCATGAAAGTCTGAACAAAATTCCATTGCAACCCATCAAATAGTTGTTGAAAGTAGTGGACTGACCCACTACCATCCATAGAGCCACACATGGCAGTTACACTTGAGCAATAATGAAACGCATCATGGAAAGTCAGTTTTCTCATTTGGCTTGATAACAATGAGCTAACAACAAACTAGGTTGACTGTAGCTACTATGATACAGCTGAGGTGTGTTTGTGTGTCCCGACATTGTGAAACAGATACAACAAAGTTAACCTTTAGGGGCTTTAACATTCATATGCATTCAAAATATTACAGTATTTGACAGCCTTGTTGCCTTCTTCCTCTAGCTGACCAGTGTTATTGGTGGCAGACCAGTATACCAGTGTACACAACACAGTAATGAAACAGCTGCAAAGCCTCTTTACTAATTAAAGTAATTTGTCTTAAATATATAAAAGAGTGAGTTCAATAATGTTTCCAAATTAATTAACAAATATTTTCCAATGTTATAATTTGAATACAATGTGTAGTTTTGTTTTGTGTAAGTACAATTAATCTATTATTATATAATATATTAGTCAAGATATTAATACCTTTATTTTCCATGATAATAATAATAATGTGTTTCTGAAATGTGAAGTAAGTGAAAGTGTTCTGAGAAAATATAAAGTAAACAGTGCCTGAGGCAATTTCCCACTACCTTGACGGAAGTCTCAGGCAGGTAGTGCGGGTTGCGTAGTTTGGTAGTGATGTAGAAGCGAAAGTCAGGAGCATATTCAATGGTAGAGTCTCCGAGGCGGATACACATGGCACCACCCTGTTTAAAAGTCTGTCTTAGCAGCAGAGGCTCCAGGATAGGGTCCAGCTCCTCGCCGACATTCTCCAGCAGCACTGAAAGAAAATATTCAAATTTTATGCATATTTTACAAACCAAGGGAGGCTTACTCTATTCAGGAGAGACTTGTCTTCATACTTAGACATTTACAAAACAATATCATATGGCAGCTATCAAATTCAACCACAGCTGTCTAAACTAACTCTATTGCCTCAACTGTTGTGCCATTGCACGTCCTCAAATGCAAATTTTGGCAGCAAGAATATGAAAAAAAAAAAAAAAAAGACAAAGCATTTTCCCCACATTAACATAATCTTAGTTCTGCAATGGTTCACAATCTCTTTTAGACAACTCAGAAGATGCCAGTTTGGGTCTTTTAGCTTTTCCAGAGTCCAGATCAGTAACTAAAGATCATCAGGCTTTTGTTAGATTCTCAACTTTGGATCAAACTTCCACTAAACATCAGATCACCTTAAACTGTGTCTGTATTCAATCTGACTTTAAAACCTTTTTTTTACAGCAACTATATATATATTTTGTCGTAATCACCCCTTCTACTTTATTTATGTGTTATTCTCCTACTGGGATTACATTTTTTCCTACTGTGTTGTACTGAGCCTGTCACTTTATTTCATGCTGTTCACATTTTCCAGACCTTATTGTACACACCTACTGTTAGCGGTTTATTTCCAGTAAGAGAAATAAGTAATAAGAGCTAAACTCTCACCCTCTTCCAGCTCCCTGTGATTAGCACTCAACAGTGATCTCCATCTGCAGCCGAAAAAAACTTTATGTGCATGCATGTGCAATACTAATAAATCAGTAAGGCAAGTAAAATGTGCT
Organism: Euthynnus affinis; assembly: GCA_029490765.1. Classification (NCBI taxonomy): domain Eukaryota; kingdom Metazoa; phylum Chordata; class Actinopteri; order Scombriformes; family Scombridae; genus Euthynnus; species Euthynnus affinis. The sequence goes on along the minus strand of CM055850.1, from coordinate 24,606,627 downwards.
TTATTCTCATGACATCATTATTAATGTGATTTCACATTAAGTATGATAATGCTCTTCTCATGTTAAGAACATCGGCCCATCTATAATTGACAGTATGCCTTGAGGACTAAGTTTTTATACAGCATTCAGAGACAGAGACAGCTGATTAGCATTCTCTCACAAGATTGTTAACTAAATTGGGTAAACCTTCTCCAAATTGCTTTGGAGCATCATTTTGTCCTGGTACATCACATCAATATTCTTAATATTTCAGCAGATTATACTGTAGTTTGCATCATTGAATAAACACATGCCTAGCCCATAAAATGATTTGGCAGGAAAACATTAGTTTAACCATGCTTAAAGAAAGAATACTAGCAGATAATCAGGATTACAGGCTGCAATACAAACAGCAAGAAACCATAAAACTGTGAAATAAGAGAACAGGCTGTGGAGGGCGGAACTACTGCATACCCTCTGGGGACTATTTTGCACCCTGCAAGGACAAGCTACTATCTGAACTGTTAGCATTGCAGTCTGCCAGTAAGCAAAGACCCAATGGCTGGCTGACTCCAGTCATTATTTAGATGTCTTTTTAATGGCTGTATAGCAGCTTCTGTTTCTAACTTTAAATCTCTTGCTGTTCCATCTCATACAGCCTCAAAATCCTAAGAGAAGACTAAAAGTACAAGTATTTTGCCAGGAATGGGTGTTATATTGTGTGTTTTTTGTACAGAGATGGTAAAGTATATTCTGAAACCAGCTTGTGAACCAAAAGGTCAAATCCAAACAGTAGCAGTGGGAATTGAAGCAATCGAGAAAAAAAAAAAAACACCACAAAAAATAGTCATGTCTGCCTACACATGTCATTTTGGCCCTGATGCTGTGCAGGGAAAATGTTCGTGCAATAAAACTAATGGATTTCTCCCCTTGCGTGTGATTTACAGTAGCCTGATGTACTAATGGTGGAGTAGGGTTGAATAAAGGCTCAATCGAACATTTCACTCAGAAACACTGCTCATATGAATTCTTCCTCTGCAGAACAGAGAACAAAGGGGAAAAACATCCTTTGCACAGCAGTAATGAATCCCGGTGGTAAAGAGAGGCCCCATCAGGCCGTCACAGGAACTGCACCAATATGGGTGAGGCATGCACACACACACACACACACATAGAGAAATACTAAAGCTTACCTGGTGTGCCAAACTGGATGCAGTTCTCCAGAGTACGAACAAAGTCTGCATCACTCAGTTTAATGATATGCAGGCTATTGGCCTTCTCCATGTTTTTCACCCACTTGTTGGCCTGGCCCTGGGGATCAATCATCAGAGGCCACCGTCTGGCATTACTAAAAACACACACACACACACACACACACACAAACACAGAGTAGTTGGTGATCAAATGGTGCTGCCTTGTCTGAGTGAGAGTTCTTGTAACTAACCATGAGACATCACAACAGTAGGGGGGATGTTGGAGGACATGAAATGAGATGTAAAGAACAGCTTAGGGGTGAACATTCACTCTGAGCACAGTTAGACAGCTCACAGTTGGGTAGCACACCAGGGGCCATAGTATTGTGATTAAAAAGCAATGTTGCCGCTTCATTTACACAAACAAGCAGATGTCTTGACAATGTCATATGGGCTTCTAAGATAGGTTACAAAGCTCTGCCATCATCTCTTCTTTCATTAGGAGTAGACTGATTAGTAATGGGCGATGGCATCCTGATCCTACCTCAACCGCAGCCCGTTGTGATCCAGGTACGGCAGCTGTCAAAAACAGTTATGTTAAAAAACCGGGACCTATTTCTCATGCACGGAAGGCGAGTGTACAGCCGAGTGGCATAAAAATAAATAGGAGGAATAAATAATAAATAGGAGGAATCAGTTTCAATGACGAAATTCACGCTCAGAATAAGATCACTTTGCCTTTATTGCAGCAATGATTTGCAGGTGTACCGCACCACTAAAGTACTGCTTTTGAGAGGAATGAAAAATGTTAATGTCATTATGTAATTTTGAGACGCTGCCCAAATCCTGTACAGACTTTTCTGCCACAACATTTCAAGTGCAACTTTATGATGCACTGCAAGTACAGCTTTACTGTGTAGGAAAACATCAATTTTGTATCAACAGTGGCTGACAGCAGACACTCAATAATAAATGACAGATCAGGCATCAGACATCCATCGTTGGTGTGGTAATCTCTTAGTAATATAATGCTAAACACTAAGGAAACACTGATGCCTTTCCCTCTGATGATAGCGCCATGTCAAGTTGTTTTCTTGAATACTCACGAGATTATGATACCGTTGTCTATGGAGAAGCTGTCTGATGGTAGGCCAGCGATGGTCCATGCACGTATCTTTACTGGCTCGCCCAGAGAGTTCATCAGAGACATGTTGGGGGAGCACGGGATCTCTTTACTTTTACAAAGATTCATCCACTCCTCTGTCTGATCCTAGAGAGGAGCACATTTACTATTCATGATTTACTTTAAGATCCCTTCCAGATATGCTTTAAGACATATACAAATATTCTGTTTTTAATAATAATTTGTGTCTGGCATGTTTTTTTTCCACAATAAAATCTTAAGAATCTATTAATTTGAAAATATTGTTCTTTTCAAAAGTTTAACAGCTGGAAAAATATGTTTCCTTCCTCACTCTCAGTCTCTAAATTAGTTGTCAGAAATCATGCTTGTAGATACAGTATATGCCTTAAATTGAGATTTAAAGTGAGCACAGAGTAACTTTCCGTCTTCAGCAGATGAATGTGAAAACAATCTTCCGGTGTAAATCTCTGCACATACATCATTCTGCACAGTGAAGCTCAAATATTCAACTGAAGGAACAAGAAGAGAAACATTTTTTTCACTTTCCTGCACACGGAGGGCCAGACATACAAACACCTTCCTCTAAACAAGTGAGAGCATATGCTAGTGAACAACTCAGCTGTACATAAGAATGAACAGATGCACACAGACAGATCATTAAACAACATTACTAACACATAGGTACACAGTCGCACTTAAAGAAAGTGAGGCATGAAAGTAAGTGTGCATACATACATACCCAATCACACGCATAACACACAATAAAACACCTGCATGAAAAAAATAACTAACTCACTCTCCTCATTTTTGTTTTCCAGCATCACAATGGCTCTCCATGTAACACAGTGTAAAATATGAGCTTTAGCTTCTTGCTTGATCTCGGAGACAAGTGAAGCTCAGTAAGAGGTTTTAGTACCTGCAGAGTGTTTCCTTTCTGCTAAACTGCTCTCAAGCATTTGGCTTTTATTGGCCTGAAACAGTTCTGTAATATACATTGGTCGCAGCGTGCCGAAATAGAAATAAATTATTACTCTTGCTTTTAATGGAAATGTTAACTGCGGATGTAACAGCTATGCCTGAGGACTTGTTAAAAGAGTCTTACTCAGAATCATGCAATTTTTACCAAACTGCTTTAACAGGGAAATTGATCATCCTCTCTTTTCACGAGGCAAGTGTTGCATTCTGAAGAACCACAAGTGATGCTTTGTAACTTTGTGATCTCTGCCCGAACACACTTGAGCGACTTTATAGAGAGATACTCCAGAAACCCTGACCTGTGTCAGTGTACTCATAAACAAAGCCTTTCATTTAACAAAGTAGAAATAGGCTAGAGGGAAAAATACTAGCATTATATTGTACTGTGTTTTTAAAGAGCAACTTAAACACTCCCTAAACATCCTGATTTTGGTGACATCCAGTGGTTTAATTTCTCACCTTTCTGCAGTGATGTACAGGTGTACTCCAGGACCCTATGGCATCACTGTTGGGTATGGTTACAGGTGCAAAAAAGCACATTTAACCACATCCAGAAATGATGCTGGGCGTGGTCAGAGGTGAGACAGACTTGAAACTGAAATACTACTTTTCACACTGGTGTTAAGTTATTCTTTAAATATGTGTGGCATCCTGTAAATACTGAGTTAATTTTAAGTACAGTCAATTAAATGATCAAAGTACATACTGTAAGTAATGCATCCTAGTTAAAATCCAATTTAAAGTATATACTACCTAGTTCCTCTGGTTACCTGTCTGTAGCTGGAGGTGAAAGCTCCCAGGTAGGCCACAACGCCTGCTGAGATGAGGATGTCCCCTGTCAGGTTGTTGTAGAGTTCTCCGAGATTGAAGGCCATTTCACTCCAGCGTGTCTTCTCTCCACCCAGGCCTCCAATCAGCTGCTCAGCTCTCTCCAGTTTCTTACTGCACAAATCCACCTGAAGGACATCAGAGGAAAAATGGAAGTAAAAAATCTGTTGCACTGTAGCGGTTTTCCCAGGTCAAGGACGCAAAGCTGTGCAATTCAATGGTCATTGACTTGGGCTACCTGATCGTCTGAATGATTTGTCAGCTGCTTGTTTCACTGGCATTCATTTGGATATACTCTTTTTTTCATAACATAGCTGTATACCCATACAAATCCACTAATCCATCCATTTTACCTCAATCGATGACCACGACCATTAAACAAAATCTAAAATCATTCAATGTGATATATAATATGAATATGAAAACCACAAACCTGATTCTCCAGGTCAGCTTTCTTGTTTTTGTTGGCCTCCAAAGTCTCTTGAAGCTTTGCCAGTTTATCCTGCACTTCTTTGAGGGCAGCCTGCTTTTTCTGCAGGCTCTCCATGGCTACCTGCAGCTCCCCCTCAGCCTGTGCCAGCTTCTCCTTTTTCGGAGCCACAACCTTGGCAACGCTGCAGGACACGAGAAGTATTTCATTTAAAATAAGCAGATAACACTTACAAAATGAGAAACATCTCAAGCTGAAAAACTGAAAAATGTAGGAAATAAAAATGATAAAACCAAAGAAATAGCATTCATTTGGATGAAATTCTGTTACATTCATGTAACAGTTGCAGGTCATACTATTTATGCCTCCTTTGTATTTTTTACTAATCAAATTCTATAACTTCCTGATGGCTTTAATATTATACACAGCATATGATATAACATGATATAGTCATACTCCTCTTTCTACCCCTGCTTCCTGTCTCTCTGTACTTTTAAAACTATCAAATAAAGGCAAATAAGTTGAAAAAGTAAAATATTTAAAAAGCTAAATGATCTTGGATTTTCGGATGAATTGGATGTTACATGAATCACTTTAATTCATTAAATTATTATTCCTTCTAAGTTTCCCATAACCAAGCTTCATGTTAATCGTTCAGAAAGACGAAACGCTCTCCCAAACTTTGTGAATATGCACCCATTTTCATTACACAGAAGGGGAAGAACATTACTTACCTGTCATACTTGTCCATGGCACAAACCCACTTACACATGCCTTCAGCTGCAGTGGATGCAGTTCGAATCTTCTCTGGTACAAAGTCTGGGTTGGTGATGTACTTGTTGCGAATGATGGCCATGAAGTTTGGTGGGATGTTGTCCTTGTCGTAATCATGGAGACTCTGGAGAAACTTCATGTCTCCCAGAAGCTTTTTGGCCGGGCCCCAAAAGTCTTCCACTTTTTTACCAGAACCGGAGGGGTCAGGCACACGATCGGGCTTGATGCCTTTGAGAATGCAGATTGCCTCCATCACCAGCTTGACAGCTGTCGGTGGGCTTTTCATGGACTTCACTACTGTGATATCCTGTCAATAAAAACAACCACATCTATAGATCTGCCCTCTGTATTATTCTATTCCAGTAGACTGGGCCTTTGAGCTAGAGGTAAGGGCACTGTCTTATATATGGAAAACAAAACATATCCCTCCTTTTACCTGAGTGGTGAGAGTATTCAACGCAGACAGGGCTGACTCCAGGATAGGCATGGCTACGGCCAGGTCAGCATCACACTCATCCTTGATAGCCTTGGCAGCCATGGCTTGTTCGTTGGCCACTGCCTCATCCGCTTTCACCACCTTTTCTGTCTCTGCCACCTCCACAGATTCATGCTCAATCACCACCATCATCTCATCTACCTCCTTGCTGGCCACAAGCAGCTGCGGCTGCAGAGCCTCCAGCTCAACTTGCATGGTGGCCACCTGGTCTGCTGCCGACTCCAGTTTCTCGAGGCCCACCTCGTAACGACGTTTCAGCTTCATCACGTCACTGCGTAAAGGACAGAGAGAGATAAGGATAATGAGTCCTGGAGTTTAGGTGCAACTGGATTGGTTGTAAAATACCGCTGAGGTGCTCTTTAGAAAGTGACATCGTGATCGTAAATCACTCAGTACTGCATTGAAGGTGAAGCAGTACTTTGACTCAGGATGTCCTCATCAACTTGTCTGGCAGAGATTCTGATTAGGAGACTTGATCTAGAATCAGGTTTTTATAATCTACAGTAGCATCTAAAGTGACAAAACCATCAATTAGTTATTAAAAACGACTATCACATCTTAATCTCATTTTAAATCTTGAACTCACGCTCTCTTTGTCTTCAGCAGAGCTTTGAATGTGGAGATGAGTTCCAAGTATGAGGTTGGGGTGACGTAGTTGTGACGCTGTAACTCAGTCAAAAAGCGAAGTGACAGTTCGATGGTTGAGGTGTGGAAGCTCTTGCACATGTTGATGCAACCTTCTCGGGTCTCATCTGTCATCTCCACGTCCTCCAGGAAGCGGCACGCCACTGCCTGCAGAGCATCCCCTGGCCAGGTCTGACAAGAAATAAATGCTGAACTCCTACTGTGCCATACATACACTATATTTTACTCTCTACTATGGTTTACTGGGAAAGTCATTGGTTACCACTGAATTCAGCCCTAAAAGATTTGGGCTGACAAAAAACACTTATTAATTATATATATATAATATTCTCTTACAATTTGAGTACTCACTCACTGTGAGGATGCTAGATTTTCACTAAAATACATAATGTACCCTCATGCAGTGTACATACACTCACCTGGAACCAGTTAATGGTGCAGCAGTTAATGAGAGCAGGGAAACGTCTCAGGCGGTTCCTAAAGGCGTCTCCGATGGGACTCATAGCCAACACCACATGCAGCTGTGTGCGACAGCGCTCTACAAACATGTTAAAAAGGGACAAGGGGCTGCCGTCCGTCTGCTTTTCACGCTCGCGCTGCCGGTCCAACACACGCATTCGCTCACAGATTTCCTGCTTCTCATCAACTGCAAACAGGTTAGGCACCTAGAAACAACCAAAATATAGTAGAAGGGTTTGTGTTTGGGTATTGGCTTTGTGAAATAAAACACCTTTATACCTGTTCTCTCTCTGTCGCTATTTGATATTTATTTATTCATCAAGAATTCATCCATCTCTCAATCTATCCACACATCCATCCTTTTTTCCACCTCACTTTTCAGTCATACTTATTTCTTTCTATCCCTCCAATCAATCCTTAATTCATCAATCGATTAACCCACCACTTTAACTAACTCAGCTATTAATCCGTGTCCCCTTCCACCCATTTTTACCTCACCAGTGTTGAGCAGGTTGCCAATGTCCTCCAGAAATGACTCCATTTTGATTTGAGTGTCTGTGAAGAGGAAAACGCCATGAGCTTCACCCTGTGTGGACTTCCTCATGATTAGCTTCAGGTCGTCATGCCATTCAGTGGTCCCATAGGTCTTGGAGATCTCCACTTGGAAAAGCTCTGCCTCCGCCATGTAGGCAGCTAACCTGGTGAGAGACTGACGCCCGCTCCCGCCAACGCCCACCAGTAGGGCGTGTCCACTTGGCTGCTTGAGGATGCGAGAAATGCGGCACACGTGCTCTATGGCAAAGCGGAAAAGCACCAGGTTCATGGGTGCTTTGCTGATGTTGTTGTACTCCTCCAGGTGTGACTCCACCACCTGTCGGAGCTGTTCAAGGTTGTGCACCTCGCGGTAGCTGCGGTCCTCGCCCTTAGGGTCATGGAAGTCGCAGAACATGAGGCTGCGCAGGTCGTCTTCAACGACCTTTCCATCATTGTCCTGGTCTAGATGCTTGAAGAGCTGATGGAAGTCTTCTTTAAAGTGACTCTCAGACACCACCTGCAAATGACTTACAAGCCAGGAGCGATCTGTGTCTTGGACCAGCCGATCATAGTACACCCTCAGTACCTGAGAATCAGCAAGACGAAGAAAGTGAGTGAGAGGGGGAAACAAAGAAAGAGAGGCTGGGAAGTTCCAGAGAAAGTTGTTTGTTAATGCAACTAGTAAGGTACAAGTGTTGGCTTGACTGGGGCTATGTTTTAATGCATTTCCATTTGATTTATTTACATATTTCTATTTTATTTGCATTTGTAAGTTAATTTAGTGACGTAGCTGTCAGGTATTGTCCATTGCCTGTTGTGTAAAACATTACCTCATGCACCCAGAGCCGTTTGATGACAGATACTTCATCTGCAGTCTCTGGCCGCGACAAGCAGATGCCCTGAATGACCCGGGAGACGTCGCGCAGATTGAACAAGTAATGCGACTTTGTGGGAGTCGGTAGCAGGTGCTTGGTGGCCTCTTGATACACAGACAAGGTACCAGTAACAATCTGAGAGATCAGAGCTGAATATGGCTTGGGGAAAGCAAACCTGTGGATGAAAGAGTTGATTCATTGTTTGAATGTAATTTTGAAATTTGAAAAAGTAGTTACTGGTTACTAGTTATCTCTGTGCATATGATAATAGTATTAGGTGAATGCTACACACTTTCAGATTGTTTCCCACATTTTAATGAATGCAACTTTGTTTGTGCTATTAATTAAAGACCGATAAAATACATGTGATCAACCATCTTGGCATGATTAACATGTTTCCAAAATGCCAAAAACTGCCAAAAGCCACTTAAGAAATCTCTGTTTGCATGAGTGGTTGGGTAGATATGATCGCCTTCTGTGCATATATGTAGAGGTTTGGTAATGAACATTCCTAAACATATGCGATCACTCTGTGTCAATTTGGATAAAAGCACCTTGCAAATTACATAAGCTATATAGTTACCGTATGGTGAAATGCCAGTCTATGATCCTGGAAAAGATTGTATACATGGTCTTCTCATCAAAATCATTAATGGTAATCACATTGAAGTGGCGGAGGTACCGGGGTGTGACGGGGTTCCGCCCTCCACCTAAGCGACAAGAACAAGAAAAACTCAATTCACTTGTATGCTTCAACTGAGTTTCCTCTGTACTCAGTAGAGTGTTTTTGATGGTACTCTGCTGGCCTGCAGTATGTTTTTGTGCCTTTGTGTCATCCTGCAACACTCTGATCCACAATTTATTGAAGTTTGGCAGAATTATTCCGGGATTGATGATTAAAAGAGCCAACAACCACGGCATTTGTCTGAGATGGCGTACAAATGCTATTATTTAACAGGTGACAGGTTTTGATTGTCCAAGGATGTTGCATAATACAAAGCAGCAACCAAGTATCCCCCAGTGATATAACACCCACGGGTGAAATAGGGTGAGGGATATGAGATATGGCTTGCAGCTTTATCATCTTGGCCAACTAATCATGGCTTGAATCAGTTCAAATCTGTTACAACTATCATTACTGAAGAGGGTTTATATAATTCAAAACACTTAGACAGCAGTACAATTTGCTGCTCTGTTGTTTTCCCTGGTGTGAGTTCAGTTTGTCCCAAGGCTATATTGAGAAGCAGCTTAGAAAAGCTTAAGAACTGTTAGCTCAGGCACCAGCAGCAAATACTGTAGCTGTGTGGGCACCTGAGAGTGGCACCTACCCTCTCTCTCTTGCAGCTGTCGCTGCCAGCTACCTCAGTGGACATAGCTGCCTTTGTGCTTACACTGGTAGTAGTAGCAAAGGTTGAAGTGGTAAACACTTGCTATTTGTAAACACCTTAAGGCAGTGAGAAGCTCCACAAAACAGCAGCTAGTGGTTCGTGACATTGATTCGACAACACTTCAGCAGAAGTTAAGAGAAGGAAGAAAAAAGTATTCACTTTACTCACTTAAAGACCTGCATTTAGTTGACCAATTCAGTGCTTTCAAACGGCATCGTAGCTTTAACAATTGTGCTTCAAATGACCCCTCAGGGTAACACATTTACTACTTACCAGGAGGTCCCATAGCACACATGACCTGGATATCCACCAAGCTGATCATGGAGCAATCCTTCATGTCATACCAGTTCCAGTGGTCCAGCCACTGGCGCAGCAGCTCCACAGGGGGCTGAGCACCATAAACCTCCCTCGCTGGCATGTTCACATCATCCACAAACACCACCTGATAAGATACAGCATTCATTTACTTGAAATAAGATTCAATATATAATAGTGACTCATTTAATTGATACTACACACTGAAAAACAAATAAATCATTCTTACATATAACATCAAATGAACATTATAAAAAAAGGCTGTACCATTTTCTTCCCCAGTGGAGGACCGAACACTCCTTTGCGCCGCTTATCTAGCTTGGACATAATAATGTTTTGGGTCTGGGCAGCTGTAGTCTGGGCTGAGAAGTTGATAAATAACGGGCTGTATACATCCTTTTGCAGCCGATTCAATAGGAAGTCCTGGGCAAAGACATCAAAAATATAAGCAGAATATCATCAAATCTAATAAAAAAAGAGACTCTTCTTTCAAAATGAAAAAAAAGAAACAATGAGATAATTACATGGTTTGTGTAAGGCCTTACTAATGACTTATGAAGCATAGTGTTGTTTGCATTACGTCAGGTGTTTTGCAAGACTGCTTTCTATGAGATACGGGAACGACCAGATGAACCAAAAAGACATGATGCCTAAAGTGATTTATGAGTGTCTGTGAACATCATGGATTTAATTTAACAAATAAATATATTCACGGTGCTAACTTGCTGGATAACTGGATGCTTGAGAGAAGAAAAATGCTAATTTGATGATACAGGTAGAGTACACATAAAATGATAATTTAAAATTTGATCCTGACAAATGGTTTTGATAAGCTTTATAATCTAATTAAATGTGGCATTTAGTGAGTGAGTCTCATTAAATAAAAATTGGATCTTCAGTTAATCCCCGAAAATGACTTTGAAATGAAGTAGGAAATTAGTTGCCCTCTGAGGACATGATCTGAAGTAATGTCAAAAGGGTGAATCTTTCATTTTGCATGAGGCTTTATAAAAGGGCATTTTACTGAAAGCTTAAACAGGCTTTTACAAAAAGGGTGTTTTGATAAAAATGCCCTTTTGGACAGGTGGCCTTTACTGTTCACGTGTACAATTCTAGTTAAATAGAGCATAACTGGGATAATTTCATATCAAAGTTAGAATAGTTGTTGAAGACTGGTAATGCATGTAGTTAAGTGTGACACGATGCCTTTCATTAGGATTTTATTCATTTTTATACTACTTTTATTATGTGCCATGTGTGCTCAGAGCACAAGCTTTAACTTCCCTTATGAACATGTGTATAAGCATGCACACAATACTCATACACATGCTTGTGAAATCATGTGAGTAATGAGCTGCATAATTAAAGGGGACTTGTGATGTGAATGATCACAGGGTGCAGCCAAGGTGCATCATCATCCTCTTATCTAAACCAGTGGCACAGCTTCTCTCCGTCTCGCTGCGGTGCAGTCTGGGGCGGGCTTTTGTGTACAGTTGTCTGATGGTACTAGTGCCGGCACCATGCCCGTCATGTTCTCATGTTCTGAGTGCCGGTGCCCTTTTATCACTCCTGCCAGGTTTGGGATTCAGCCATGGTCTGCTGATTGCGGCATGGGTCAGAGCTGTTCTACCGCGCAGACAAGCTGGAAGTGGAGGAGGCTCCCCAGTGATATAATCTCTATTCACTCCAGAGTCTCAAGCTGGAGCACACTAATGGATGAACTAATGAAACAAAGGGGAGGAGGGGGAACTAGTCCTTGATATAAATAGCTGAAGGTCTGCTGAGAGATACTCAGTATTCCTCCAAGGTGGCCATTTCACACCTGGTGTCTGTAGCTGCGTTGCTTCCAAATGATTTGTGTGTTCAGAGCACCTCTCTGGCTTCCCGAGGCTGCAACTTTAGTGCTTAGGAATGAATGCTCAATCATCCTACGGAATGATATTGCAGTATTGGTAGCATAGGCTGTGTTTCAATGTAACACAGCCAAATGAATACGACAATTTCTGCTTATAAAAACTGCTTAATGCTCAATCCACAATTCCTCTGGGGTACAGAGGACAGCAAAACACTGAATAGAGGAAATAATAATAATAAAGCAATCTGCAGTATATGTACATGAATACCATTAAACGATATGCCTTTGCTGAACTCATATGTATCAAATACAGGTGTCTACAGGTATCAACAATTCTGCGTGCTACTTTTTAAGACTTATTTAATGTCATTTTCAAACTAGTCAGTAGCTGTAATTAAAAGAAATCAAAGCAGACCAAGGCAGCTCACACTTATTAAAGGTACCGTTTTGACCACTGCTGGTGGTATAGAGTTATTTGTTAATGTGTGTTTTGTTGTATCTTGTGCACAAGGATGCACATGCAAAAGCACGCAGACTTCTTATTTCAATAATTATTGTGCATTATCAGCCCCTTAAAACAAAACAAAAAAAAATTACGATATTAAAAGTGGGTATTATCCTTATTGATGGCAGCTACTTATGTTATCCACTTTAGTAAAATTAGCAAATTCTTATCAGTCTTATCTGATAATGTTAAATACCAAACCACCTCTAAACTGGACTGAGTATATAAGCATATAATTCTGCTGTTTGGTCACCTCACTGAATAAATATTAATGAGTTAATAAGCTAATAAAATCCGCCAGAGATAATTAGTTATCATTTCAGCCACCTAAAAAGTGAAGCCTGTTTTAATATATTTTTGATGCACATCACACTTTCTGCATCAGCATGATTTTTAAGTTATTGCCTTTCTGTTAAATGCAAAATGCCTAATTACAAAAATTTCATTAACAGACCACTTACTGTGATGTAGACACTCTTGCCAGTACCGGTGGGACCAATGAAAATAGTCGGCTTCTGATGGGTGACGAGGAGCTCCATCAGTGCCATGTAGCGTACCGTGTTCTCAGTGGGCACAATAATCTCGTTGAACTGCATGTCCTTGTATATGGGGGGAGCAGTCTTTAGCTTATCTGTCCACAGCTCCCACCTGCCCTGTCCCTGTAGACCAAAGTAAAAAGAAAAAAGAAAGGAGAGGTTTTATTTGAGATATAAGAGGCCATTGTCTTGCTACTCAACCAAAACTCACTTAAAAAACAGGTTTAATCTCTGGAAACTCTGAAACAAACTGAAATATAACAGAACCCTGCACATGTTTTAATTGGACACATTAAACATACTACATAAATACATACTGAAAAAGTGTGTCCAAACTTTCGACTGGTACTGTATGTAAAAAACATCACTTGACTGTTGATCCCAACAAGGAACATTTACCAAAAACAAACTGATTTGTCTATATTGAGACATTAAGAATACAAATATTTGTGACCCCTTCCTTGTGTTCAGGGTTGACTCATATTAATAGCCTCAAGCAATATCAATAGTTGATGTATAGGGCTCTAAGTAAATGGCTCTGAAACCAAAAGTGGTATTAGTCATCCCTTAGGTATTTATACAAATCTATAATAGCCGTGCATTGTTAGATTCTGCATCTAAATTCATATCAAGTTGTGTGGGAAGATGAAGTATATAAAATTGACAATTGCTGAACACAGAAGTACATTTACTTGACCTGCGCTAATATGAACATTTCCTAGTATGATTATCTTGGCCAAAATGATCTTATATACAGTAACCATGATAGTTACTGAAATATAACACAAATCTTCACAATAACTACAGAAGTACACACAGATCATGTTGGTGATGTGCAATTAAGTTTGTTTTTCTTGTCCCTTAGAAGCTTTTGCAACAACAGATTAAACAGAACTACTGTGTATTTCAAATCCTCTTTGATGGGTCTTTTTTCTCTCTTTGCAGTGAAAGCATTACTTTCTCCACCATCCCCCCATGATAAAATAGGTATTTACTGGCAGGAAATCCAAGGCAGGTGAAACCATGGGACTGAAACTGAAACATCCCACTTTGTAAATGCCACATACAGACAAAAAATTAGCATCCCTCGCGTCCCCAACCATGAAGAAAAATTGCACACAGGCACTGTCCAGTTCCCAAGGGTTTGGTTTAGGAGGAAGTGTGTTTGCTGTCAGATGCAGTATCGAGGTAATTATGGTAACAGCAAATCTTCATCATCTCATAACCATTTGCATTATGTACTGTGATAGTTAGATATATCATTTTTGTCACATTCTTCACTCAGATTAACCTTGATTTTTCTATCAGAAGCTAATTAAAAAGTCACACTGTTCACACTGTTATTTTTTTGAGATATTGTTCTCAGCTGCATGATTATCAGTAACAAAAGATTCTCGGAAGATGCCTACCTCTTTAATAAAGCGATATTGGTACACTGTGTCCTCAGTGGGTAAAGGCACTGTCAACTGTTTAGGTGGAGCCTCGACAGTGGCCAGAATGCCGTGGCAGGCCCGTGTCTCCTCACTTAAGGGGCCGTTTAGTATCTCCTTCACCACAGCATCAAACTTGAGTCGGCCCGAATCATCACAGCTGGCACCCACCGACCACACCAGGCAGAACACAAAGATGCCCTGTGCGAAAAGAAAGGACAAATTTCTGGTTTTTTTTGTTTCTACATCACATTAATCTTTGAAAAAGACACTGAGTCATAATGTACACAGCGTGTGCAGTAACTGTAATTTGTGTTGACTGGTCTCTGCATGTGAATAGTCCTCAATTAGAGTCATTAAAGTAGCATTTAAAATTTTGTATGTAGTATATAATAATATGTTTTAGGTGGCCTAAATGGTATAATGCCATACTTGCCAACACATGCCGCATGAAAATCCTCCTTAGAGAAAGTAGTAACTACAAATGTCAGATAAATATAACAAAGTAATTTACTGGAGCAAATTTATACTAAATACTAAAAGTAAATAGTGACAAAATCAACGCACTTGCCATGAAACACTACATACGCTACCTCCCCCCATCTGAAAATGATATTCTGCGCTTAGACTCACATAGGAACGAAAGCATCTCTATAATCCGTGACTGGATACAGAATATCAGAAAACCCTGATGGACCAACACAAAACTACCCTGGGAACTTAACGTAGGCATAGATTTTCCAGGAGAATTATTGCAACCCAGTCTGGAACGCATTCACTCATCTTCATTATGCATAAGGCATGACCACTCTACGCCATATGTTTTGGTCTTGTCAGTCTCTAAAGGGAGAGCTTATTTTTGAGGTCTTTCCACACATATGAGGTAAACAAATAGAAGATCGTCTGAGCACTGCTGTTATGTCTCTCCAAAAAGACCAAATCACAGCATCACAAGGAAACTCAATATCATCTGCTTCATTACTGGCATGGAGATTGATTCTTCTCCAATGGAAGTCAGACCCCCCCTTGTGTGTCAATATTACCACTAGAAAAGTTAAGATACTGTATATATAACAGATACAAAAAAAATAAAATAAGTCAGTAACATTCAACATGGTCCCCATTTCAGGATATTAATATGGCAGCAGATATAAGTGGCATCAAATGAATCCCCTACATGAGTTGTGATATAAGCTGTCCCCAAGGTAAACTGTGATATAAACTACTGATGTTATGGCTTTAAGATAAATACCATATAACTTAATAAACTTGATAAATTCTCTTGTACCCCTTTTGTTTTGCAATACATTTGCTCCACCTCCATGTACAGTACTCATTTACAGTATGTATTTGAGATTCTTACTTGTATGTATCTACTTTCTTCTTATTTTTTCCCCCTTTTTCTTTCTGTTCATCTTAAACTCTTAGGAAGGGGGGGATGGGGAGAGAAGGATTAAAGTGCTCTAAACTGGAAATCATAAATAAGGCGTTTAAAAAAAGATAAAGATAAGAGGACTTTGGTAAAGCACAACCCCTTCTTATTGCTGTAGATGTTCCTGTGAGGGAGGTCTGAGCACAAGATCAGAGAGAGAGAGAGAGAGAGAGAGAGAGAGAGAGCTGGAAGGAGTGAGCATCTTGTTAAGGGACATTTACTGAACAGTAAACAGTAAACATATAAGGCTTCACCCAGGTTGCCAGTGCAGAATCTAATATGGATCATGCTGCTTGTAGTGTAACATTTAAAATGATTGAGTTACTATATTCATCATCATCAATTTCCTGTGGACCATGACCCACTAAATGAACAAGTTTATGTTTAAGATGCTGTTTGTAGGATGAAACTAATTAACCAGATATTATCACATTGTAAAAGTCAAACATCAAAAATCTAACTGCACGGACAAGGTTTGCAATTAGTCAATTGATGAAAATGTACAGCAACAATGTACTATAAATGCCAGTCAGTGTTCAGTGGTACGTTGAACAACGCTAGCCTAAATGAATCCACTCCCCGCGGTCATATTAATACTCACAGTCCTCGAGACACCAGACGAAGAGGTGGAGTTCAACACAAGCCTATTAATCAACCGCAGATCTAAACTCAATCATAACTCATTTGAAAGCCTTGTTCTTAGTCTTTCACACCCAACCTGGAAAAGATTATAGACAATTCAGACAATTTCTTATAGTGTACCGCCGTCCTGGCCCACACTCTGACTTTTTATCTGAATTCTGACTTCTTTTTTTTTTTTTAATCAAGTTTAGTTCTTAGAACAGATAAAGTAAATATAATAGATGACTTTAATATTCATGTAAACCTCGATAATGATAACCTTAGCACTGCATTCATCTCATTATTAGACTCAAATGGTTTCTCTCAGTGTGTAAATAAACCCACTCACTGTTAACAACACCCTTGACCTTGTTCTGCCATATGGAATTGAAATTGAACAATTAATGATCTTTCCACAGAAACCTCTTTTATTGGACAATCATTTAATAACTTTTGAATTCCTATTACTGAACTATGTGCCATTATGTAAAAATGTCACCACAAGATGTCTATCTGATAGTGCTGTAGCTAAATTTAAAGAAGTCATATCATTAACATTTAATTCAATGCCATGTCTCAATACAACAGAGACTCATACGCTAACTTTAGTCACTCTGATCATCTTGTTGATAGTGCTATAGGCTCACTACAAATAACCTATGACTCTATTGCCCCCCTAAAAAAGAGGATAATAAAACAAAAGAGGTTAGCTCCATGGTATATCTCCCAAACCTGAAAATTGATTCAAATTTGGCAAAAACTTGTAAGGATTTGGTTTTCCACCAAACCAGACTGTTTAGTCTGGCTAGATAGTCTTATAGGAATGGTCTCTGTGATACCAGAGCTGCCTTTTACTCATCATTAATTGAGGAAAATAAAAAATAGCCCTTGGTTCCTTTTCAGCTCTTAGGCCAGGCTGACAAAGAGTCATAACTCTGTTGATCCATGTATTCCTACAGCTCTCAATAGTAACTACTTCATGAAAAAATTCTAACTATTAGAGAAAAAAATTCATCATTTTCTGCCCTAAACATGCATCAATTTATCCTCAAACACAGAAACATTAGAAACAACTGCAACCTGATATATATTTAGACTGTTTTTCTCCAATCAACCTGCCTGAACTAACTTCCTGAACTAACGATTTCTTGATCTAAATATTCAACCTGTCTAACTTCAACCCATCCCAACTAGGCTGCTTCAGGAAGTTTTACCCTTAGTTAGCACTTCTTTAATAGATATGATCAATCTGTCTTTAGTAACAGGCTATTTACCACAGTCCTTTAAAGCAGCTGTAATTAAACCTCTTCTTAAAAAGCCTATTCTTGATTCAGGTGTTCTAGCCAACTATATCTTACCTTCCCTTTCTCTCTAAGATTCTTGAGAAAATCAGTTGTGTGACTTTCTACATAACAATAGTTTATTTGAGGATTTTCAGTCAGGATTTAGAGTGAACCAGAGCACAGAGACAGCACTGGTGAAAGTTACAAATTACCTCCTAATTGCATCTGACAAAGGACTTCTCTCTGTACTTGTCTGGTAGATCTTAGTGCTGCATTTGACACCATTGACCATCACATCCTATTACAGAGACTGAAACAGTTAATTGGCATTAAAGGGACCACACTAAGCTGGTTTAAGTCCTATTTATCAGGTTGATTTCAGTCTATACACGTTCATGATGAATCTTCCATGCACACAGAGTTCCACAAGGTTCTGTGCTTGGACAAATACTATTCACCTTATATATGTTTCCTTTAGGCAATATTATTAGGAAACACTCCATAAACGTTCATTGTTATGCAGATGATACCCAAATATATTTATCAATGAAGCCTGATGAATCCAATCAGTTAATTGACCTTCAAGACCTGGATGACCTGCAATTTTCTGCTATTAAACTCCAACAAAACCCAAGTTATCGTGTTTGGCCCTAAATACCCCATCAACACATTATCTAATGATATAACAACTCTAGATGGCATTACCCTGGTGTCCAGCAGCACTGTAAGGAATCTGGGAGTTATCTTTGATCAGGATATATCCCTAAACTCCTACATAAAACAACTTTCAAGGACTGCCTTTTTAAACTACATGACATTGCAAAAATCTTGCTGGATTATTGCAGTTCTTCATTATCAGGCTGCTCAAACAAGATTCTCAAGCTGATACACAATGCTGCTGCATCTGTACTGACAAGAACTCAGAAAAGAGATCACATTTCTCCCATTTTAACTTCTCTGCACTGGCTCCCTGTAGAATCAAGAATAGAATTTAAAATTATTCTCCTCACCTACAAAGCCCTTAATGATCAGGCACCATCATATCTTAAAAAGCTCATAGCACCCTATTACCCCACTAGAACACTGTGCCCCCAGAACGCAGGCTTTCTTGTGGTTCCTAGAAATCTCCAAAAGTAGAATGGGAGGCAGAGCCTTCAACAATCAGGCTCCTCTCCTGGGGGACCATCTTCCAGTTTGGGTCATGGAGGCAGACACCCTCTCTACATTTAAGAGTAGGCTTAAAACTTTCCTTTTTGATAATGCTTATAGTTAGGGCCAGCCCAGGCTTGTCTTTGACCATCCTCTCATTATGCTGTAATAGGCCTAGACCGCCGGGAGCCTTCCCATAATGCACTGAGCTCCTCTCTCCTCCTCTCCCTCTCAATCTGTACGCATTCATGTACCATTAATGCATGTTACTAACTTGCCGTCTTCTCTCTCCCGTAGTTTTGTGCTTTCTCATCTCTCTCCTCTCTCCTGTTGCTTTCTGCAGATCACAGGGGCCACCCACTGCTACAATTATTATTAGTAGTAGTAGTATTACTATAGAGCTCTATGTGGTTCTTGCACTGTGTTACGCTCTCTTTCCTCCTGCTGTTTCTATTTATCTCTCTACCTGGTAAAAGAAGAACTGGTTGCTGAATTCCCTTCTTGGTCAAGTAAAGTTGCCAATTTATTTAAGTAGGAAAGAAAAAATGGATAGAGGACAGAGGTGCGATTGTTTATTAGTTTTCAACAGCATGAGTATTGTTAGGATATAAATGTTATGTTAACCTTGAGGACTTGAGATTATGAAGGCATACTTTTTGGGAATCACTTTTGCAGATGTGTTGCTTTAATTTAATTCTATTTATTTACTTATAGCTCCATATTGTAGTCTGTAATTGTCTTTGTTGTAAACTATTGTAAATGTTGAATAACTTTTATCTGAATAGATGATTGTTTAAAAACACACGCCTACCCCCCACTCTCTCTCGTCCCTCTCTCTCCCATCTTCCTCTCACTCTTTCTCTCTTTCTCTCTTAACCCAATCAGTCGAGGTAGATGGCCGCCCAGCCAGAGCCCAGTTCTGCTTGAGGTTTCTTCCCATTAAAAGGGAGATTTTCGTTGTCGCCAAGTGCTTGCTCGTGGGGGATTGTTGGGTCTCTGTAAACAATATTGTTAAGTGTACCTTCTACACCTGCGCTATATGAAAAGTGCCCTGAGATAACTTCTGTTATGATGCTATACAGTTGACTGTGAGACAAACATCCAAGAATCCACAAAGGAACAAAGTCTTTGTTGGAAAAAACAGGAGGAACACTGTAGGAATTGGAAATGAGGCTTAGTAGCCTCACAATAGCTCCTGCTGTTAAAAGGCAGATTAATTCAACACTTTGATAATGACTGGTTGAGAAACATGGGAGAAAGGGTTGAAAGGCATTCATCAGTGCTGTGTTGCCACAGGAGGATAATAGCAGTGCTTTCAAAAGACATGATTCAGAGGCAAAAAATCAATTGGAACACATGCAGGGGGCAGAAGACAGGGCTCATCTGCTAAAACTTTTCCAGTCTTTGTTGACCTGTATGGATGCAGACCTGATTAGGACAGTATATTTAAAAGGGAGAAGGCAGGTTGTTTGGTATATACTGTATCTGAGTTGTTTTTGGATCTGCATTTAAGGAGCAATTCAAGGCCCATTGCCAAGGTTTTTTTTTTCAGTGATTTTTTGTTGTGTTGTGTTTTATTAATTCAACAACAGGTTTTTTAAGCTGAAAATTCAACATCAGGTTGAATTAATGTGAAACATAACTTGGCCAAGCTAATAAAAAAAAAACAACAAACAAAAGACAAAAGAACCATTTTCCCTTTCAAATATCAGTAATCCTGGCCACATGTTTTTGTTTTTCAATATGATGTATGCAACAAAAACTACATAATGTAGTAGAAGATCATTAAAAAAAAAAAAACAAAAAAAAAAACAAACAAAAGAAAAACAGCATTTTCACCGGCCAGGATTTTTAGGTATTTTCACAATTCGGAAATAGGTGGGTAATAAAGTGAGGAAAAACACACTGAGGAAAAATAGAAGCTAGGAAGTCATGATAATAATAGTAATTAAAGCTGTAAGCAGCAATGAACAGGTCGTCGTACCTCATGCATGTCGAAGGGAGGAGTAACAGCCGTGGTATCACTGCTGGAGGTTAGTCAACGCAGCTCTTAACGGTGGATTTACAACAACTTCCTATTTCATGTTTTGGGCAAAATTGACTGGCACTCCACTCCAAGGGCGTTCCACAAAAACTCAAAAGCTTCGCAATTTAACATTGCAAAGGTCTATACATGTAACCTATTAAATTTGAAGTCACTTGGGTCAATTCTCTGGGAGGAGTTTGTTAACATACAACGCCTGTCAATGGCTTCACTTTGCAAAAAAAATTGGTCTGGAGATGGTACATCTGCCTACCAAATTTTGTACATACACGTCAAATTCAAAGGCTTTGACTTTTTTTGAATTTTCTAGGGGGAGCCCTTGAGCCATTTTGCCACACCCAGACCTAGGATCATATCAGATATTAAGTCACTTCTGATGCATATACAAAGTTAAGTGAGTTTTCAAGCACCCCCAGCACCTCAAAAATATGAAAGTACGTGCCACACCCAGGCCCAACTGCGATATTAAATTGAAATACTTACTAGTTCAAACACTGGTGCAAAGTTTCATAAGTTTTTGCGAACCCTAAAAGCCTCAAACATGATTGTAAAAAGAAAATTGACGCACAAAATCCAAAACAGCTGACTTCCTGTCTGGTGACAAATTTTGAAAACAAAAAAAAATTATGGCCAGAATGATGAGAGCAATAATCTGAGTGAATTTCATGAATATCTAAGCAACTTTATCCCAACATGACCCTGCGTTTGGGGCGCTGTGGAGCCCGCTGACTACGCCCAAACTCAGGCTCTACAGAACTCTCCAGTTTTCACCAATTCTGATGTGTGAGTCAATTTGTGAGGTTTTGAGCATCCCAAGCATCTCAAAAATACAATGGTGTACTATTATAATGATAGTAATAATAATGATCAGTAGCACTATCAGTTGTAGTAGTAAGTAGTAGTGAGGCTGAAAACAAACCTCCAACCAGGAGCAAATATGTTGTTCATTCATGCTCTTCATCTTTGCTTCATCATGAAACTCATCCATCATGCAGTCCATAAGATTCATCAGGGACTTGACTAGATTGGTGTCAGAGGTCGGGGACAGCTCCTGAAACCACGCAAGAGGAAGACAACACACATCTAAACTCAAAAAAAGTGTTCTCTCAAAACACTAGTTGGCCCAGAACTCATTACACAGTTAGAAACTTATATGAAACTGAAAACTAAAACTAAAGTGACACAAACTTTGAATTATTCTAAAACTCTAAAACTTTGCTACTAAAACATGCAGGAAGTATAAATCAATGTAATATTAATGTATTTTTGTAATAAAAAAAATGAATCTACATGTACAGTATATGCAAAGCAAAAAATTCCCCCTTAAGTACAGACAACGTAATATTCATTTGCAAACCGCTGCCAGTATTCTGAGGATATTCAGCACCTTGGTGGCTTTCCGAATGAGCTGCAGGCAGGCTGGCAGTATGCGGTCAAACAGGGCTGTGATGAGGTCTTTGTGTGCGGCGTTGACTGTGGTGGGCAGAGTATTGAGCCAGGACAGCATAAGGGGCCGCCAGCCCAGCATATGTGGCTCCATGTAGATCATTCCACAACGAGACACCTGTCACAAACATTTATGTCTCAAATCACACATCTAAACCAGTGGCACTTAACAAATGAGGTGAATATATTTATTGAAGATTTTCTTCGTTAAAGGATAGGCTTCCGTCTTAAAACAATATTCATGCACCCCTATGTACATTAAAACATTTTTTCAGGTCACTGAAATTGTTCTTCCTATCCATAAAGGTCATAAATAGATCCCTTGATAATGCAATTCCAAAGTGAAAGTTGAAGAAACATGAAGGAGGTAACTGAATCACCATTTTAGCTTTAACCCTAGTTTAATGCAAGCTGATATTTACAATGAGTTTATAGTAGATATAGTTGATACATCATATTCTGGCTACTGGTAAATATTGCAAATATGTGTGTTCTGCATATTTCATTTCATTTTTTTAATGAAATCAAGTCCCACCCAAGGAATAGCTTCACAGAGGCGTAAAGGTGAAGTTAGTGGAAAAGATGAGATGAGACGGGTGAAGACATATGAGCAATAGCTAAGAGGCATGAAGAAATAGTAGAAGAGAAAAATAAAAGGGAAGAAAATAACTTTCATAGACAAAGAGAAAGATCAAAAAACGCACAAATAGGGACCATGCACAGAGTGAGGGGAGGGGGGGCGGGAGGGGTTGACTGTGATCAGGAAGAAGATTTATGCCTCAACTTTCAGCACTGATGAAAGAAACTGATGCCAGGCTACGTATATTCAAAAAAGAAGTCTGTTTAATAAAAAGTAAAGCCAGGGAGATGCAAAGGTATTTCTTCAAAGGGTTCTATATATTGCAAGCAAGAGCCTTTGTTAGCGCCTCACAGCAAAGAATATTAAGGGAAAGAACCATTTTTAAAAAACTTGTCTTTACGACCTACGCAAGGATATGCAGAGTTAATTTAGAAGGACTGGAGATCATCCCTGTGATCTCTTTGTTTGCTAATTTTGATGTTTGACTGCATTTATGAGAGTATACGCTGGAAACATTGTGCAAGAGTATTATATTGAAATTATTGTATTATAGAAAGGCCTGGAAAAATATGAGCCCAGCGTGAGGTGGAACTACTGTGTGTAATAGGCACAGGCATGAATGGCGTTATGAGTGAGAGCCTATGTGTGATTGGAAGGATAATTAGATGAAGTATTATAATGTAAGAGCACACATTTCTTTTTCCTAGAAGTAGACTAAGAGGCTTAATTTAGTCAGAGTAAGTGCGGCACCATGTTACAGTCAAAGAAAAGTAGCATGTGTACAAAAAATGTATGTTTTTAAATAAGAACAGTGAGTGCTCCAACTCAAAACTTAAAAGGATGGAGCTAAATCCAGAAATTGGAAAAAAATAGACATGTAGATACAGGAAGCTGAAGGTGCTTCTCACCGTGGCTGGTGATGCCACTTCCAGGTCCATGGGCTCAAAGATGAGGCTCATTTGCGGTGACATCTGAATGATCTCGCCGCTCATCAGACACAGTTTCTTGTTGTCGTCGAGCACTGTGTTCATATTCTCGATCCACACTGCATCCACTGGGCCGTCAAAGATAAGCCATTTTCTGTCGGGGCTCTGAGAAAACACAAGAAATAGGATTGCTGGAAAAAAAGCACATTTCATCATAATATGAAGCACAATTACATGTGTTATCATCTTTTATTTATTCCGGCAAACAAAAAGATAAATAAATGACCATATCCAATAAATGAAGAAAAGTAGAGCTCAGTACAGTTATTTTAAACTTGATGTAGAAGCAGTGGGACAGTTTGACAGATAGACAGGCGGATGGATATTGTTCTGACAAGACAGATAGAGAGATAGGCTGAAAGATAGATCTACATGCTGAGGAGACGAGCTAAACCTAGCAGGTTGGCTCCCACAGTTTCTAAAATATTCAGAGTATAATGGAGCTTTAAAGTTTAGAAGAGCTTAGAAGTGCACAAGAAGGTCTTACAGTATAATCATATACACATATTGCATTCATTTGTTTCCAGCTGAAAGGAATCCCTGGGCATCCTTTCAAGGTCACAAAAGAATCTCAGTACATTATAGTCTACAATAAGTGAAGAATGTTTGCTAAATGAATGAAATTAACACCTACACTGTCATAATGGAGGTTTACAACAAGCGTCAATTCTCCAGTTAAATGGGTTGGCTAGAGCTGTGCTTTAAATTGATTTGTTGTAATATAAACAAATGGAGATGCCTGGGCTGGGGCCATCTGGTGCTTGAGAGGGAAGTGAGTACGCTGTAATGTAATGATCTGACAGAGAGCATCAGCATTGAAAAGAAAAAAAGAAAAAGAAAAAAAGCATTTTATACGCAGAGTTTAATACACTACCACTGCTGCTGACTCCAGATTAGCACACAAAAAATGTGTTTACTAAAATGTGGTGCAGGAAAAAAAAAAAAGAAAAGAGTGAAACAAAGAACTTTTTTTTCATTTCCAGAGATGGAAATTACTTTTCTGAAACTGCATTAAGACAAGCCTTGTTCTCGTTTTCTATTTTCATTGCATCAGTGTGTACTGCCTCGACTGTCATAACTACTTCTCACACTCCTTATTCATTGACAAAAAACAATTTGTAAAATGACAACTTTATATACAGGGACAATTTTTAAAATAATAAGTTAATTTAGAAACGATTTGAGAAAAGGGCGAACAAATGATTTTCCATTATGACATGCCTCCCCTGCCATCTGTAAAGCACCATGTGTCTACTGTGTGAGTGTATGTATGAAAGAGAGTCATTAAAGATCTAAATTTAACAAGACAGCAAAATGTTTCTTTTTTTTTTACCCTGTCATCACAGCCTTTCTTTCTATCAGCTTGCAACTAATTGTTGTGTCATGCTTATTGCACAATGATCCATCCTGAACTCATAAACTGAGACTGAGTGAACGATAATGCTTCAGTCTAATCTTCTTGCTGCACTGCTCCCTATAGCATTAAACATCTGAGTACAGAATCAGTGAAAGTGTGTCCAAACCTATGACCGATAACTATATATTGCATCTCTGACCACACTAATGTGCCAGAAATGTGACATACAATACGGTTTTATAACCAATAGCATGAAGTAGACTCATGGAAGCTAAAAGAGTAATAGCTTAAATGTCTATTCTGAGCAGACATCCTTTGCTTTATATCGTAGCTGCACAGCACAATGTGGCTGAGACAGAAATATACTGTACAGTAATAAAAATACTGCTTGCCTCAACTAGTGACACGGAGTTGCTTCAAATGCCTGTTTCCATAGAGACAGCATCAGTTTCCAAGCCTGTGCTGATGTCATGTGTCAGTTACTATGTCATTACTATGACATTTTTTGACTAACTATGGTGATTTTCATGTACTTTGCCAAGATATGAATGAGCCAAAGAACCTGAGCATTGAATAAGTGAAGATAACACGGTTCTGCAGTGGTGATAAAATTAAATTTAACACAGTTAAACACCTTTTTAATACAGAGAATGTAATTTAATACATTTTCTTCAGTAATACCAGTATGGACAAGTAGGTAAACAATTATATATTGAGTACATTAAGTTATTGATATTTATATCACATTTTTGTCAGTCTATAGCTGTATATAGCAGTAATAGTAATTTTGAGTTGAGTAGTTAACAGTAGCTGACTGAAACTCCACAAAAAAGGACTAAACAGCTTCCTGCAGCAAAATCTTCTGTCACACCAGTCTCACTTGTAGTTTATAGATGTAGTCTCGTGACAGCTTATAACCACATACACAAAAATGTTTTAACTGTTACTTTCTGTGGTAAATGAAATGATATTTGCTGTAGACAGTAACACCAGTTAAAGCTTGTGAGAAAATGAGAAAATGAGAAAAAATTGAGTTTCACACTGGAGCTGCAGACTCTTGAACATTCACTGATTGACACGTAGTTAAAATGCTAGAAACTCACATAAAAAAGGAACCAGACCAACTGTGATCCAGCTGATCCTGAGCAGCGGTTTACAGTGCAAGAGAAACATACTTGGGTACACTGCATGCCCCTCGGGGAAACATCTTTTTAAAAAATGTTCATGTCTCTTCTACAGCTAAAACATCTTTCATGAATAACTTTTGTCTTGTTTGAGTCTTTTGACATATGTGAAAAAGCACTCCAACTTCCAAAACCATCGGACAACAGTTCAGTGTGTTTTTGTGAAAAGTTTTTGAAAAGTTTTTGTGAAAAGTCAATTAAAATCATATAAAACCAGGGTTTCAGTTCTTTGCAGTTGACAAGTGATGTCAGTCCCTGATGGTGCCAATAGTGAAGAGGTTCCACCATCGAAAGGGAAGTGTAATAAATGATTTTGATTTCCCATCTGAGGAAGACACTCAGAGGAACATAAACACATTTTTTACAAATCAGATGGATTCTTTAAATGTGCTAAGGCTACGCAGTTTAAGGGAACTATGTTCTAAAACCGTCTGCAAGCTGCATTAAACACTGAAGACATGTTTTTTTGCGAACCAAAGGACAAAAAAATGAATAAACTTAGGTTTATGTACATAAACGTGTGTGTGTGTTTAGACACATAACATGGCAGGCATCTAGATATGTCACTTTTACCTCAAAATGGTTGGACATTGTGCTATTATACTGGATTTCAAGTGATCTGTACCCAGTAGTAGAACATGTGATGCGACTGCACAGTTCCCATGTGTGTACGTGCTCATTTGTATGAGGGTCTGAAGGAGGATGTCGCTGAATCAACATCCTGCGATACGGTGAGTCTGTTTGCTTGTTTGATCGATTGTGTCTCACCCTAAACATGTTTTAAACACTGTACTCTCCAGGAATTCAGCAGCATACTCATGGGAAGCCATCTTACCTGGGAGGCAGCGAAGGATCTGTAGCTGACAGCGAGGATGCCATCGGACCACTCGTGAGAGACGGGGTCAAACTGGCCATACAGCTGGCCCATGGTGATGGATTTGGGGTTTATTACTGTGATCTGTACCTGGTTCTCCTCCATCAGACCCTGGAGTGACAAAAATGTAAGCGCACAGAAGAAATGATGAAAAAAACAGTGCACAGATGAAAAAAAAAAAAGATGTGTACATATACAGCTAAAATCATGCATATACTAGACTATATGTGCATAAACTGTTTATATAAATACACATGAGAATGCTTTACTTCACAGGTTAGGGGGTTGTCATGAGAAGACAGCAAAACAAAGAAAACTGTCTCAGTAAAAATGGTGAACCACTCATTTGAGCAACTTGTCTCAGCCAAGACTCATAAATTGCTTAGAAGATTACTGTCAGTATGACAGAACTTCTACTAACTGAGGAAGAGAAGCAAAAACGGCAACAAACGACTTTTCAGACAAGGTGTCAGTCTGAGTTAAAAACAACGAGAGAGCGAGCTGCTAATAAAAAAAAAAAAAACAACAGAAAGGAAGAGAAAGAGGAGGAGGAGGAGGGGTTGGACGTGATCAGTGGATGTGCAGCGACATGGATGACGATGATAAATGTGGCATTCCCAGGCGTTCCATCAGCAGGCCTTCATCTGTCTCCTTGGTGGGATGCATCTCAGCCCTCTCAGCCATGTAAATACAACAAGCCAGTTCTGCTCGTCACTGTGAGATCGATAACTACTAAACAAAGACTACAGCTCTGACAAATTGGATGGATGTGTTTACTTGAGACAAACATGTAGCTGAGATAAGCCTTGGATATTGAGTGTAACACATATTTTTACTTGACATGAAGGTTTATGATTTTTTACAGATTGAGCGTTTTATATCCCAAGGTCTCAGGAAACTCCTTCAAAATTCATAATAAAATCCAATTAAAAAATGCATGGTCAACCATCTGAAAATAAGCCTTTTTTTATTTCTGACAGATTGACCTGGTCAGTACCTGACACAAATATAATAGATAGGTTGGACCCCAAGGACAGCTACATGAATGCAACCAAGAAAATAAAGTGGTTTAACGTAGCTATTGATCAAGACTTTGTGCCTCGTAAGCAATCAAGAAATATAGTAGGCTGACAACTTAGGCCTCACTTGCTATTTTGTCTTTGCTCCTTCTCCACTTCTATTGCCATTATCTTAAACAACTGTATCTCACTTTTCCAACCATTATAGTGAGCATTTTCAGCTATTATATCCTGATACCAACCGTCAAATGATTTCAAGCACAGCATACGTCTTTGGGCTGCAACTTACTGTGCAGATTTCAACTGTGCACCGTACCTTTTCACAAATGTCGTGAAGGGCTGCCGACAGCACACGGTAGGCACTGGTCTTGCCTCCAAAGGGTTCACCCACCAGCATAAAACCGTGTCTCACTATCATCATCTCATAGACCTGCAGGATTTTCTCAGCGAAGAATTCTGTGACTTGCAGGTTCATGCGCTGGCAGTTTTCCTCGATGGCCTCTAGCAGATCGCGGTAATCTCGTTTTGGGAGTTGAACCCCAGGGAAGAGGTCAGAGGTGATACCCTGTGACGGGAAGATAAAGTTGTTGTGGAGAACAGTCAGAGAGGGATATTGTGGTTGAATGAAGGAACACAATACAAAAACATACAATGTAAACAAACCGACAAACTCATACATACACACACTGACTGTGAGATCTATCGAGGGGCGAGGGCAGTTATACAAATGATGGACACGCACGCAAAAAAAAAGTATAAACACTCATTAACTCTGACACACATAAATTCCAGTGAACTGTTCTGACTCAAACAGACTTAAATTATCCTTGTGCACTGTGGCTCCAAATGAACTGACTGGAATAAACACGGGCTGACATCAGTTGATGTGCATCGCTCCATTAATCAAGACAGGAGGAGCTCCACTCTGTCGCACCTCAAATAGCTTCAGATCATGAGACAGGAACTTGGGCAGATTGACATCAATAATGGATCTCAGCAACAGGGTGTCTTCATTCTCCTCTGGAAATGCGAGCTGCAGTGCAACAAATCCACGCCCATAGAGAATAGGAGAAAAATATGAGGAAAAAAAAGGCAGATGATGAGAGAAAGAAACACAATAAGAGCATGTAATGAGAAGCAGGTGAATTGTGGGTTTATG
Organism: Euthynnus affinis; assembly: GCA_029490765.1. Lineage (NCBI taxonomy): Eukaryota > Metazoa > Chordata > Actinopteri > Scombriformes > Scombridae > Euthynnus > Euthynnus affinis. The sequence goes on along the minus strand of CM055850.1, from coordinate 24,577,132 downwards.
AATACAAATTTCACTATATAGTCGCTCTGTGTCACATGTGGCTGACCAGATAGCAGCTGTAACTAAAGGTCTAAACTCACACCTCTCTTTTCCTGAAGTGCATTTTAAAAAGGCAGAAAGGTTAATGTGTCAGCTGAGCTTATAGAGAACCTGATGAAAAAAGTCATGTCTATGCATTAGGTCACCAACGTGGGGACATATCAATGTCTGTATAAAAAAAGGTGCTTGTTGATAACTTTTTTTCTTCTGACAGCTCTTTTCTTCCTCTCACACACATCACTGCACTCTGCAAAACAGTTTGTCATGTTGTCTTTGGGAAATAGGAAGGATTGGGCCAATACTCAGATTCTTAAATGTGTGTGAAAAACTACTCCTGAGGAGTGGATAGCAATTTTACAATCCAAACAGTATAAACACAACTACCAACAAATGTGACCCAAACATACTTGTAACAAATTTGCTTCTTCTGCATTAAAAATGTAACCAAATCTGTTTTGAGGATGAGCTATGTGCACGTTCGCCTTTTAATGTACTTTCAGCAACAGAGACCAAACAAGAGCTGAGAAAAAAAGTTGCACCCCAACTGAGCACTTTTCTTGCTACTTGTCCTCAAGCATTGTTCTACTCTTATTAAAATGCTCAAAACTGTCACAATAACAGTATGAGGCATTACAAAATCAAAACAAACCACAAAAGACATGCTCACAATGGCATTATAAATGGAAAAATGACAAAGAATCCCATTACATCAAAGCGGATCTGTTTTTGAGATACCTTGAGGTTTCCAGCAGCAGTCAGCACAGACTTAACTGCCCTCATCCCGTAGTCGTAGTGATGCTGTGAGGACAGCTGCTCCGAACAGAGTCGATAAGTGGCCACAATTTTCACCGACAGGGGCCGTGCAGTTACAAAGCCGCATGAGTAAAGCACAATCTCTGCGATCATCGCATAGTCTGGTACCATCATAGCCACAGTCCTGAACAGAGCCTGGTGTGAAGAGATAGTTTTGTTGAATGGAAACCTGTTTTTTTTTTTTTTTTTTGTATCACAACCTTCTGAATTAATGTTGTTCTGAAGTTATGAATATTTCCGATGTTGTTAAAGTTTTATTTTATCTGTTTTTACATCAGTAATGTTCGGAGACAGGCATGAAACAGGCCTTTTCCAATTGTAATTCACACTCCTAAATTATGTATGTAAATAGGCCTCAAACACAGCATTATAATCTGGGCTTTAAAGAAGAATATGATACCTTGAGGTTGTCCGGGAGCTCAGAACGACCAGCATAGCCAGGATTCATGGTAATGAACACAGCACAGGAGGGGTTCAGTTTTAACTCTGTGCCTTCAAACATCAGCAACTCACTGTGGGCAGCAATTCCTGGACACACAGACGCAGTTATACAGTATGTATTTGCTGTATCCCTTTGTGCATTTTAACTTTAACTAAAAGACACAATAGTGTGAAATTATTAGTCTCTTTGCACTATTAAAGGATGAAGCACAATCAATGTGTTCTGTTCTTTATTCCCTCTGCAATTTTACAACACTTATTATATATAAATGTAATCAAAGTTAAAGGTTGCTTCCCCTATGGCCATTTCTGTATTATGAACGCACTCTGAGAAGCTTATCCGTAGACGCATTCTACAACATACACCACCCTCAATCGTTTGATTTGCTTGAGAAAAACTTCAGATCTTAAAACAGCATTGAAAAATCAGCAGTTTAGCTACAGAAACATTTTCAACCTTTAGTGTCGGGTTAAGAAAAATCTGTAAACCCCTTTGATATCTTATGAAGCAAGCCATTCAACGCCCAGAGCACACACAGGACACGCTGCTGTGCTTGCTTGCAGTTCTGCTAGTCAGCCTACACAATAGCCTGAGCTCAATGTTGCATTTATTTGTGGTCTAAAAACCTGTTTTTTTCCAGTGAGAATATGCCAGATTTGTTCCTGCTAGTCTGCCAATTTATGCAAAGATCAAAAGAAGAAAAAAAAAGTAAAAATGTCAAAAAAAAAAAAAAAAGCACAAACCTCTCTGTATGGTGAGAATCTGTTGAGCCACCACAGACAGCACCTCCAAGTCAATACGGTTAAACTCATCAAAGCAGGCCCAGGCTCCGCAAGACAAAAGGCCCTGGCCACACACATCAAAACACACACACACACACAAACACACACATCGCTGCAAATTTAGAAAGTATTTATGATACTTTTGTAAGTCTGTGTGAGGTCTATTTCGATATATGGCAAGTGGGAGGACATTTCAGTAGAGCGTAAGCAATTTCACTGTAAACAAAAATAATATGACATTCAAAATATGACAATCATTTAGTCTGGACCTTGTGGGCTTGTGTGCTCCCCATGTTTCGAGACACACACACAACTATAATCACATGACATTGATCAACTGCAGCAGTGCTGGGAGGCAGTGAACAAAGCTGGGGCATCGGTGCAATGCTATTTTTGAAAGGGCAAATCTTAATATTCTACAGATCTTGAAATCGGAAAACTGCAGCAGGAGCAACGTACATGTAGAATTGACTGCATACTTTTTTATTTATTTATATAATAGTAGGCAAGCAACTGTACTCCATTATATTTGTAAGGACAGGTTGAAGTGGTGTGTAGAGACTGACATTTAAATGTGTGTGTGTGCCATTGTGGGACATGAATAAATAAGAATGTGAGGGAAATCAAACTCCTGTGTCACCTTCTATTATCAGACTGTTTGAAGTGCTGATAGTTGTGCTGGTAGGATATTCCCAGGTGGAAGAGCTTCTGACACACTTCCATCAGAAAGAAGAGGGCAACAACATGGGAATATCTACTGCTGTTTCACGATCAGAAGTAAAACATTTTTTTTGTATGTTTTTGGTTTCACTGGTGTGTAGGACAGGGGCTTTTTAGTGTGTACCTATTTCACTGGTGTGTGTGTGTGAGTGTGTGTGTGTGCTGACCATCTACCACAGACTCCCTGAGGCTGAACAAAAGCAATCCCTCTCAATCATCACTTATGACCCACTGGCGGTGGGTGGCTGTCTATGACTCTACAGAGACCCTTCCCTCTACCTGTATTTTCTTATTATTTTGCTGTGTTCGGGACGTTTTTGAGTTTCACCTTTTGGGCAGGGGGTGTGTAGCCCCCAGCCAATACCAGCACAGAGGCTGTAGGTGTGGGACTCTATAAAAATGCAGGGACATAGACAAGAGTAAGCTCCGAAAATGGTGGACACGGTGTCATTGTTCTGCTTGTTCAACAGTTACAGCAGCAAGCAGTCAACCCAAGTATAACCTAAAGTCCTTTTCTTTTTAGCTGCTGTGGACTTTGTGCTCTGCAGCAGACTCCTGTCCGCTCTGTGTGTGTGTGTGTGTGTGTGTGTGTGTGTGGAGCTCAGCCCTGCCCTCATGCACACAGGCAGAGAGCAGAGGAGAGATGACATTGAATGTTGTGTTTACAAAGAGCAACCAACAAATCCTGTACAGTACGCCTTTAACTCATGGTAAGAAAACTTCACCCACTTTAAAGAACTTTCCCAGAGCGATGTAGTCCAGTCCATCAGAGCAGTTGAAGACCACACATTGCTTGGCCACGGCTTTGGCCAAGTCTTTAGTTGTCTCTGTTTTTCCCGTGCCAGCTGGGCCCTCGGGGGCGCCTCCCAAATGGAGGTGCAGGGCGCCAAACAAAGTGCTGAGCGAGGAGGAGAACAGACAGGGAAAAGCTCATGTAACACCTTATGGCATGTCAGTAATTAACATAGCATGTATTTATCAGCAGAAACATGTAGAAATACATCCACCCTAACTCATGCTTGCTGACAGAGCAGACTGAGACCTTCACTGCAGTGAAGCTTTTTGAAGCTGTGAGATTATTATAACATTGAGTGCTAAGCTTTCAGACATACTTGAACCTCTCTTTCTGTCTCTCTCTAAATATATTCTATATACTGTAATGTGGGAAGTTTTAATAGATGTAATGCACTGCAATGCAGGGACCTTACATATGACTTATTAACTAAATTGACAAACCAGTCAGTGAGGCAGTGATTGTTGTTAAGATTTCCAGAATAAAATCTAAAATCTGACACAGTGATGCTGCATAACTAAACTGTATATGTTTACATGTCATTGTCCTGAATGGTATGGATGATAAATGGATATAAATTGTTGCATTTTTTAGTGTGATTTTGTCATTTAAACTAGATTTTCAACATTTCTCACAAAACACAAACACAATATTTATTATACAACATAGATTTGTATCTATGCTGTGTGAAATAAAAAAAAATATACACAATGTCTTTATCATGTACCCTTAAGTTTTTCACAGTAGTTTGTTTGATATGCTTTGATTGGTTTATGGATTTCTTTTCTTATTCATAATTTAAAAGGATATAACATTAATCTGCATCACAGTGGGAGCAGATGGAGTGGCCCTGTCCTTAGTGAGACAGCAAATAGTCCAGCAATGATCTTTAAAATCTTGGCAAACTGCCCAAGCAGCTAGCTGGGGAGCAGTGTGAAAAACACATGCTCTGACAAACAGGTCTGATGAACATCAGTTATTTCTAGGTACACTGCAAGGAAGAATTCTCAGTAGCTCAGCAACAACATACCGTAGCTTTAAATTAGACAATGGACAAGAAGAGAAGAGAATTTCTCATTTAAAACAGCAAAAGAATGCAGGAAGACTTCTTGTGGACAGAGTGATGAGGTAGATGACTGATTAACATAAACTGTAGGTGTAGGGACACCTGTACCTATCTCCGACATGGGATTTGTTGAGTCATTAGACAGACAGGACATTTAGTTACAAGAATTTCCAACTAAACAGTTGTGTGGTTGCTTTACCGGTAGCAGCGGTCAGTGAGGGGGGTAATGACCAGACGTGGAGTGTTGCCCAGATACTCATAACCATATGGCAAACCAGCATTGATCATCTTGGTCTGGAGGTGGTTCTCCTACACAGGATGTGATGCAGAATGTAGCAGTAAATCACTGAGTACTCATTATGAGTGAAAATGAATCCCCACTCTCCCCAAACACTTGTATCAACCCTCCCCTACCCCTTTCACATACCACCCAGTAGTAGCGCAGTTGGCTAAGCCACTCAAAGTCGTTCTCGTCATTTATTCCCTTTTGCACCAGCGTAGCCAGCACATCCCTGGCATGGACGTCCAGCACAACCAGAGCGCCGAGGGTCACTCGGTTCTGCTTGGACAGCTTCCCACGTACAAGCGCAACAATGTCGTCAATCTGTCTATTGTTCTGCTCCAGATAGTCGTCTAGGGCCTGAAGGAGGAGACAGGCATGATTAAATAGAAGGTAGAGCATGTTGGAGTTTGTCAAGACAGAAACAGAATGCTATATCAAGACTCCATCTATAAAGTGAAGGTCACAAGCTTGATCCCTGCAACAACTACTAAGTCCATCACTGTCAAGATGTCCACGAGGAGGAGACACCACACCTCTCTGTCTTTTATAAGTGCTATTGCTGGCTGAGAATGATATTAACCCTATAATATGAAATGCACAAATCCCTGAGACTTGAATGATATTAAAAAGAAAAACATATCCTGTGATACACGGGGATTTTCTTGATTTTAAAATAGCATTTTACAGCAAACAGGTTATGGCAGAAGGCCTCCCCTGTCTACATCAACTAAATATGACAAGTCAGCTAATGAGCTGTAGGCACTCTTCATTTGATGTGGCAGATCTAATGCAGTTTGTAATCCTCATTCAAACCAGCTGTTCAGCGCGTATCACCTCAGCTGCTGTGTTTAAGTTTGAAGCTCTTTGAATTTGATGATAGTTCACAGACACTGCCACCAGGTAAGTTATTTCAGTGAGTAACACATCTATTGTGGTGGAAAGGTAATCCATTTGTTATGCAGTCCATCAAAGAGTAACCAGACTTTGTTGACCTCAACTCAAAAACCATTTAAATCTTGTTTGGACTGTTTCTTATACTTTTGATATGGATACAACTTTGATATAGACATCATGCAACTTCAGAGTATACTGTAGATGATGGGATTCAGATATTTGTCGGAGGCAAGAAAATTCTCGCCTGCTTTTGTATTGACAGGATTAAGTATGAAAATCTGTATTTTTTCCCAAAGTACAAAGGCTCATGTCTCATCATCTTATCTTTGAAGGTTGTAAACATACAGAGGGTATGCTTAAGTCTGATCTATAGAGACACATTTTCTGCTTGCTTATCGGACTCTGAAAATATTATTTCCTTGAGGAAAAAAGTGTATTTGGAGCCTCGATAATTTCCCAAGACCCATACACTATGAAAAAAGACTCTTACCCTGACCCTGGGTATGCAAACTATAAATCAGAATACATAACACAAGTAAACAAATACAGTCAACACCGGATAACCTTCTGTCCTGATTTGATGGCTTCGTGGATATCCTTTGTCCAGTAGACCTGTGAGACGCACAGCACGGTCTGGCCTGGCCAAGCGCGCACCCAGTCAATCCTCAACTCACTGGGATATGCCTTGATTGCCTCCCCAATTACCTTCAATGGACAATAAGAGGGACAGCAGCTTTATTTCCCTGGTTCCTGTATCCTCGAAGATTTTAACAAGGCTATTGGGAGAAGACCTGCATATGCAGGCTCAATTTTAGTGGCAAACACTGAATCACACAATAGATCAAATTCTCATCACTGGTTCTATTCCAAAAAAGTCTCTCATTCAAACAATACAAGACAAAATGTGCATTTGCTTGCTTAAAAAATAGTGTAATAACAATCCACAAAACACCTTATGCAGGGAGGCAATCATGCCATTCTCTAGTTCCAGAAGCCACTTTTCCACCTGGCCCCTGGCTTTGGAGGTGGAAATTATATCTAACAGCTGCACCATTTCGCCCTCACTGCTCTTTATGTGGGTGATGTCCAGCACATCAGTGAACACCACACTAGCAATTCCTTCAAAGCACTTCTTCAGATGAGGCTGCACCCTGGAGGAAAGAAGGACAAGAAAATGGAATCACTTCGGTAATGTCAACAGCACAGTATATCTCATCTAATGTCCGAAGTATATCTTGCAGTGGCCCGCCACACAGTAAGTGCCGTCTTGTGCACGTTTTATGGGCTTTCCGATATGAACAAAGACACTCACAACCACGGCACAGATCTATTTCCATTTACACCAATGTAGCTATTTACACTTGGTTGCATAAATGCCCAAGTACGTGATTGTGTATTGGGTTGAGAGCTTTGACAAAATGCCTCTGAGTGCACAAAAGAACTGTATATCAATGAATTTAGTGTAGACAATGACAGAGGACTACAGCTGTTGATGTTGAGCTGTTTCTGTGCTGCTTTCCCTGCTCAGCCAGCCAGACAAAGGGTAAATTGTCAGTATGTGTTTGGATCAATATCACCCAGACACATTTCTGTGCTGTTATGTATGTGTGTGTATGTGTAGAATAAGAAATGTTCTTATTTCGGTGACTCCTAATGTTTGGAAATGGATGCAGATTTTTTTTAAAGATGGAATTTCTATGGATTTGTAATATTCAAGGACAAGATATCCTAAAAAGGTGTTAGAGCTTAGTTGGGGAATTGTGATACAGTCCAGTTAAATCCCTGAAACCTCAAGAAAATGGTGCTCATGACTCACTAGCCAGTGCAATAAATTTTCTCAATGTAACTGGCAGCCCAGGAGGCTTATAAAAGAAAAGATTGCCGGATAAGACAGTGATACATGACTGAAACTTTTTCCTGTCTTGCCTAGTTGTTTTTTTTTTGATCATTCACACTGTGTTCAATGTATTTTGCTTTTCAAAATCGAGTCTTTGTTCTTGTTCTTCAGTGAAGTAACTTAAGTGTATTTTTCTTGTTGAATGGTCACATTTTGTTTGTTTTTTATTTTATTGATTTATTTTTTCTCTATATTAATTGTTTGTTCTCTGTGTAATGCTATTTTGTTGTTAGGATTTAAATCCCTTTTTTTAAATTTATTTTATTAATTTTCCCCTTGATCCTCACAACTATGCCTGTGTTTTCATTTGATTGTATTTCTCAGTCTCTGTGAAGCACTTTGGTCAACTTTTGTTGTTTTTAGATGTGCTCTATAAATAAATTGACTTGACTTGAATTGTTGTTTTTAACTTTTCTTGAATATCACACTTTACAAAAAGTCTTTGTTCTTGTTTAAAGTGCTTCATCATTAGTATTTTTCTTATGCTGCAAATTGTAGGCATGTATTGTATTGTATTGTAAAATACAGAGATGAGAATATTCTTTGCTACATTGATATCATAGGAATATTGTGTCAATGTGCACAAAAACCTTCCTGTAAATAGGAAATAGAAACAAGTGGTTCAGTAGTAAATACAGCATTAAATCTAAAGCTTCACGGTAATCCAGACACCAGTAATCAAAATCATCGAAAAACCAAGCTAGTATTTTCCCCTCTACGGCCTACGCAACACCCGGCTCACACCCATTATTACAGAAATCCCATCTTTATAGGAGAGCTGATGACTGTGTGCATCTGTACTGATGTGATGAGAATTCTCAGCAGATGAAGGGAGAATAGAAGGAAAGTAGAGTGAAAAGGACACGAGAAATAGAAATAGCAGAGAGTAAGAGGCTAGAACATCTTTTGTCTGGAAACACATTCATTATTAACCAAATGCCCTGGGTGAAATGAGACATGTCTTGATTATCAGTGAGGATTTGGCTTCTGGGGGAAACACAGTAGAGGTAAAGTAGGCCTGAGTGTTGAACGGATAAAAAGATGAAGAGCTGTTACAATAAATTGCACTGGTTAGCTGAGTAATTGTTGTCCTGACCTCAGTTTTCAAAAGACCACAATTCTTTTCAGTGGTCGTCTATTTCTATTTAGATTTGTTGCTTTTACATCCTGAAACTTCTTTGAAGTTTGTTTTTTTATGCAACCTATTGAAGCATACATATAGAAGCTGGTATAAATTGAAGTTTATCATCGTCTAGACGAGTTTTAACTATATGGTTCAGTGAACTGGAAATATCCTTCAATTAGAAATTTAAAACTTAGAGCAGGTTACTGATGGACAGTCAAGTATTTAACTAGCGAGTAGCCAAGGTGCTGCTTATCATGACCACTAGGGGTATTCAAATTACACACAGCAACTGATGCTGCTAATTGTAATCAGGGCATATTAATTAATGTAATAAAATATCATTATAATTTTGCATAATGTTTACCTTGTGGGATCTTTGGTCTCAGAGAGGATTTCCAGCAGTTCCTCATTGGACAGGAAGAAGAACCGAGGGAAATAGAGGCGCTTCTTCTCCAGGTAGTTATTAAGACCTTTGAGGATCATCTCCAGAAGCTCATTGGACTTTTTTAGTCTGTCCAGCATCTTGTCGATGGCTATCACTGCCAACACGTGCTTGTCCTACCACAGACAGAATAGTGTTTAAGGCAAAAGTATTTTCAATTTACTTTAACATGATGAAGAATGACAAGCATCCATATATTTATATATAATATATAATACAATATAGACTGGAAATATACTGTACATTTTTTGTTGTCAAGGAAAAATACAACAGGAAGATGGTTTGTTGTGTTCATATATTTCAAGAAGTGGAGTGTTGTGACTGCTACCTTGAAGGTAACACTAAAACACTGCAATATTTCCTTTAGCAACATCCACTTTATGTTCCGCAATAAGGCCAACTTGTCACACAGTGCTCTGGAAAAAAAAAATCTATGATGGGACAGTAATAGAGACTTCACCTGAGGCCTGTCTAGCACCAATGAAATATTTCAGTTGATATCATCTCACTAATTTAATATCCTCTAGATCTGTCACCCCCAGGAAGCACCTAAATAAAAAGTCTATCTAATCTTCAGTGTTGGACAGGGAATGCCTGAACCTTCTCACATGAGGACACTGGCAATTCTGAAATGAAGCACACAGCTTGATATCATCCTCTGAATGGAATTATGTAAGGTGCAGGAAGGAGCGTAATGCACAGCTAGCGAGGAGCCAAAGTAAAAAGCATGGAGCAACATAATAACATACCATGTCTGCCTTTTATCCCTGACAACTCTTAAGAGAAATGAAAGCGAAAGATCTTCAAGGCATCTTCTTTCTTTTGTTGTTCTGCAGATTTTTCATCATATAGACTATTTCACCCTTAACAAAACCCCTCTTCTGAATTACGTAGCAACATGATTTCTAGCTTTTGAAAAGGGGGAATAATATAAACTATAAAGAAAACAGTTAATAGTTGAATAGCTACTATGCATCTTTGTTTAAAATAATCACTTTCTTTTGAGCCTACAGTGTGATTTTGCTTTGTATCCATAAACAATTACATGTGCAAATGTGTCACAGATATCCAAGCAACAATGAAAGGTTCAAACAAAACCAAATCAACAAAAAAATACACACTGCCGATATGATGTTGCCATATAATACAGCAATCTTATAAGCGTGTATACAGTAGATAATCAGTGTCAGGCAGTGTGTGTAATTTCATAAAACCCGACCCTCTGGAAAAATTACAATCAATAAGTTAGAAAAACAACAAAGAGGAGAATGCATTACATTTCTTTCATATGTTTTCTGTTTTGTATCCAGAGTTACTGTCCAGATGTAGTCAATGAAAGACACTTTTAATCTCCTCAACTTCTGTTCAACAGTATGTTGTGGAACACCGAAGGCTATCTAGAGTGGGATAATATATATATTTTTTTTTTATCTCTCATGATTGCTATTGATTTCTTATGATGACTGAAGTGGAAGCAGAGGCTCTTGACTCATGCCAAGGTGACTCTTTTATCCCCTGGGCTCAGCTTCCAGACCAAGTAATGAACAAATGGTAAAAAAAAAAAAAAAGAGAGAGATTAAAACCATTTTGGACTTTTTTATGAGGCAATAGTCAGTATAACAGACTTAAGTTACAGTAACTGACACTCACTCTCAAGACTAAATCGAATGATTCAGACTCATTAGCCGAGCCAAAGCAGAAGATACACAGACAAAAAAGCCTGATTTGATTGTGTTTCAATGGGCCATACAATTATACTGGCTAAGGGTGTCTGATTGATGAACATGGATTCTTGCATTTCATAAATTTTCATCAGACTTGTAATTTTGGCCCATTCCTTAAGAGGGCAATGTAATAAGAGGGCTATTTTTATATTCAGTCTGCCAGTGGAAAGCTATTAATGAGCACACTGAAGGGATAATAATGCTCTAATGCGTGTATTATGTGTGATAATGTAGTTTTTATGCACCAAACAGATGGCCTCAATAGGAGATAGAAGCTGTCAACAGCTGAAATAGCAGGTCTGCAATCTGTGTGGGCCAAAATGTAACGTAAAGAAAGTATTTTTCCACGCTCTTACACACACACACACACACCCAACATCCACGACAAAGAATGACTTATGTGTTCAAGGCACAGTGCAGAATATTATATGTGCATGAGTGGGAGTGTAATATTAAGTGAGCTATTTTTCACTGACTATTATTTTGTTATTATTGGGTGAATCCATCATTGTATTAGTAAACAATATGTCAGTCATCTTCTCCGTGAGCTCAGAAGTTCAATTGTTTCTCCCTTCCTAGGCTCATTAGAGGGGGCAAAGGTGTGGTGCTGCATAGTTAAAAGGAAAACAGGTTCACAGAAATAAGTCTTATAAATTGATTCAGTCCTGTTTTTATCTGCAATTGTGCATGCAATAGTAGATAAATGACACATTACGGCAGGCAATAAATAAAAAATGGAGTGGAGTGGAGTGAAGGGAAATGAAGCTGGCATCTGGAGGTTGTGATGCGCTGGAGGATCAGTGGATCTTGAGCAGCTCCCAGTGGTTGACTTGATGACAACAGCCTGGGCACAAAAATTAAGCCCTTCCAGTACCAGTCAAAAGTTTGGATACACTTTCTCATTCAAGTGAATGGGACAGTGTGTCCAAACTTTTGATTGGTACTGAATGTGATTTGTGGGTAGGAGAGCTGAACTGTAGCCTGCGTTTTTTTTTTCTTCTTCAACTGCTCCGTGGTAGTACGGACTTGAGATGATTTCAATTTCATGCACTGCTGATCAATGCTATAGACAAGGTGAAGGGATGTGTTGTTTGTCAGATTTTGATGCAGTACGAGCCAATGCAGCAGGGTGGCTTTACTCTGTAACGTGCCTACATGGTGAATTTGCATTATTGGCTTTACATGCTGCAAGAAATCAGGAGATTAGTACTGCCTTATAATCACATTCATTCAAGTTTTGATTTTATGATACAAACTTTACAATGACAAACCCACTTTTTAATTAAGCCCTACCCCAGCTGCTGAGATACCATTATGCACATGATGGACATGACAATTAAGTGGTAGAGCAACATGTTTTGATGGATTCCTTTCTCAAAGACTTTAATTTATTCTTGTGGGATTTCAAGAGATTGACAGTAAGCAAAGCGTGATATAAAGGGTTTACAGATATTTAAACCATGGCTCTTTAAGGGTTTTAAATTCATTGTCTTATATTATAACCCACTCTCTTTTCTCAGGATGTGTCCACAGTTATTTTAAACAGGCTATTGTTCAACCTTTGTTGAAGAAACCTAACCTGGACCCCTCTCTGTCAGTCAACTATAGCGCTATTTCTAAACTCCCTCTCATTTCTAAAATTTTAGAGAAGGTTGTTGAAAAGCAAACACTGGTGTTTGACAAATTTCAATCTGTTTTTCATAAAACTACACTTCACTGAAACACCTCTCATTAAGGTTTCAAATCTACATCCTAAAGGCTGCAAATGCTGGAGAGTGATTTTAGTTTTACTGGATCTAAGCGCTGTATTCTGTATTGTTGACCAACACATATTAATCCACAGGCTAAAACACCTGGTGGGTTTCTGGGACTGCAATAGAGTGGTTCTCCTCCTGTCTCACTGATAGGACTTTCTCAGTCTCTGTAGGTGAACTTGTGTCGGACACTGATGCTTTATCATGTGGCATCCCTCAGGGATTGATCTTGGGGCTTATTTTATTTTCTTTACACGTTTCCACTAGAACAGATTATCAGTAGTCCTATCATTTGTACCATGATTTTTTTCCTTCAAACCTGATGAGCTTGACACGCTGTCTGCATAAACAACTGTTTAAATGCAATCAGGAAATGGACGGCAAATAATTTCCTGCAGTTAAATGCAGTTAAAACTGACGTCTTGATTATTGCTCCTGCTCACCTTCACTCAGTGATCAGGCAGAACTTTGGTGCCTTATCCTCATCTTCTCAGTCTAGTCTGTATCATTTTGGTGATTTTTGAACCAATCCATGAGTTTTGATGCTTATATTAAGATACTGACATGATCGTTTCTTTCACTTAGGAAGCATGGCCAAACTCAAGTCTGTTATTTCAAGAGCTGAAGTGGAGATGCTAATACATGTTTTTATCTCATCACGTTTAGACTACGATACTACTCTTTTTACCTGCCTTGATAAATCCTCCTTGGACTGTTTACAAACTGGCTTTTAACACGATCCAACAGATGGTCTAACGTCACACCTATTTCAACCTCTCTGCACTGGCTTCCTGTTAATTCAAGTATTCATTTTAAAATCTTGGTGCTCACTAACAGAGCCCTACAGGGCCCAGCTCCACATTATATCTTGGACCTTATGCACCTCTACACCATTAGCTGAGCTCTTAGGTCCTCTAGCCAGGGTCTTCTAAGTGTCCATCAGAAACACTTTAAAGCTCAAGGAGATTGTGCATTAATAATCTCCAAATAGGTCTGAGGTCTCTGGACTCTTTTAAGCATTTAAAAACTCATCTGTTCAGATAGCCATTTAGATAGCAAGTGATATTTTATGTTTTAACTTATGTTTTAAGTCGGTTTTTCTCCCTGTGTGCTATATCTGTTGTTTATCTTTGTTTTATTTATTTGACTGTGAAGCTCTTTGCGACTGGTGTCCATGTAAGGTGCTAGATAAATAAACTTTACTTACTCTCTTACTCAATTTTCAAAAATGTCTTTGACTGTCTTCAGTACCCTGAAACTACATTTTTGTCTCAGTGAACAAGAAAATGGCAACATTAAACAGCTTATTTACTTTCTGATTAAATTCACACAGCAGGTAACAATGAGAAATCCTCCCTGATTGTCTAAGCCCATTACCGTAACTAAGCAGCTGTGCAAAGGCTCACCAGGTTAACGCAATACAAATATTCAGAAGTAATATCATACACATCAGGAAACTCTCTTGTGATATAGCCATACTTAATCATACTGATGCATGTTTATATTAAACTTCATGTAAATGAAACTACATGTATCCTAGAAAGCTCGATAAACTAAAAGAAATAGGGCCCTATTTTCCTGAAAGTGGTTGATCACAAATACAAGCACAAAATCACCTGGTTGTGACAAACTAATTACAGCAATTTTGGGGAAAAGCAGTGTTGCCTGTACATCTGTACCAAAATGCTCCATGACACTGCGTACACAACGCATAGTGGACAAGACAGTACGCGTTCACATCTGTGTGTGCAGGCTCCCTGTCTCTTGGCGACCTCATTTCTTTGTGGCTCAGTATGGCCCTGCCCCTTCCAGACAAAATCCATAATTTCTATTTGATGGTGCAGTCAGGCCGGGCTTTCTGGAGGACACTGCCTGAAATTGATGTGTCTCATTTCAGGTCTACTGAGGACGCCAATTACCCTTTGGAAACTCTTTGAGGATGCTGGTGCAACACTCACTTTCTATTCCCGTTCTGTTGTTTCTATCTTGCTCTCTATTCTTTTCCTACTGATTTCCTCCCCTCTTTGCACTGCCGTTCCTTTCGAAATAGTTCTTTCTGCTTGTACTGTATCTCTCTGCTCCTCTTGTTTTCCCAATGTATTTCCGCCTCACCTTCTGCTGTCACTATCACTGTTGTGCATGTGTGCACATATATGCGTTTCGGATCCGTATTTGCAGCCCAAGCCACAGGAATCCGGTGTTACAAATAATGAGATATAAAAAAAGAGAGAGAGAGAGAGAAAAATAAGAAAAATAATGCAGCAATGGCTGCTTTGAGCCTACATTCTCAAAAATAATGAGTTCTTTTCAGCCCTACCTTATCTGCTGCCTTTGAACAAAAGAATCCAGCTTTTCTCTGACTTGACCAACACAGTTTCTGATCAGGCTTGCACCATGTCATTATTTCTAACTATTGGCTCTTATTAGCACAGTTACAGAAGATCATTATCACTTCAATTAATTAGAAATTATTAAAATACATCAACCATTCTGTTAGTAAATTTCTGCACATAATATAACACCCACAGCAACGAAGTTTTAGTCAATTTTCACACTGGCTGGTCTTTTGAACCCAGTGATTTCACTACCTGCCGCGTGCTATAGAGCGACAACTCCTGGAAGCAAACATCAGCCAGAAGAGGGACAGTTCAGGACTCTTCTTTCAATAGTAGATGAGCTCAGTCCTCCACAGGGGTGTTTTAGAGTGTCTTTTGTCTGGACCACAGGGGCCAGCCCTATATAAGTCCAGCCATATATTATGTTTTGAGCTAGTCTTGTTTCTATTAAAGAGAATCTCTAAAGAAAGCAAAATCAAATCAAACAACTTACCAGTGAAACCTGTTTCATGGTCTCCCTCCAGGTTTTGTCAACAGTTGTGAAACGGCGTCCCTCTTCAGGCATCTGAGTCATGATGTCTGGGGAGCTGAATATGGGCTCCAGGTAAAGCCAAGTGGACTGCACCTTTAACCATTCATCCAGGATCTCTTGTAGGAGCAGCAACTTGCCCTCCCATTCGCTGGAATTATCCACAAAAATGATCACTGCCCAAAAGGTAATGGGTGTAGAAATCTTATCTGTGTATTTGTATTATCTTGCATTTAATGCCAGATATCCTCTAATCAAGAGTTACCATTAGTAGTAAAGGTAGTTGGGATTTGTTGGAGGAGTACATTATAAATGGCACTAATAACCTGACTTATATTCTCACTGTGGTATCATCCTCTCCCACCCTCAAAAACTAGATAATGGCATTATAAAGTTCGTATGTGATATAACAAAAAAGTTTATGAAAAACTTCGCAGTAACTGCTTTAGCATCAGTCCTAATATGGCACAATACAATTTTAAAAACTGCAGGAAATCCTGTTTCAAACTGTGTCTGGCTGCAGCATAATATCGCAATAATCTCACAAATTATAGAGAACGATGAAATTTTATCATTTGCTGACCTCAGAGGGAGATAAAAACTTAATAGTAATAAATTAATTTTACATGATGTTTTCCAAGTTTCACAAAGAAAAAAATGTTTTAACTACAGTTCTGAGAAAGACAGACAAACAATTCAGGTCTTTAGATTGTCTGTATAGGTTGCAGTGCTCCAGCTCAGACCCAGTGGGAGCAAGATTTAGCAATGTCACTCATCTCTGCAGAGTGGGACAGAATATAGAGGGACTCTTTAGCAATGTCTGAGTCAGTAAGATTCAGAGTTATGACATTTAAACATTTACATAGACCTTATATTGCACCCTTGAAAATAAGAAAATATATATACTTTCATCCACATGCTGTGGTAATGCCAAGCAGTCAAGTTATTCTGGACAGAAGCGACTAACTCACTGTCAGCATTAATATAAGTCTCTGTTTGCCTGTTGGGTTTCAGGGCTTCACAGCTATTGTAAAAAAAATCCCAGCAGCAAGAAATGCACACACTGGTAATGAATTGTAGCTCAACAATGGGTTTATTGTATTTTTCTTATATGATACGTCAGCGTCTGTTTGAATTGTGTGGTAGCATATATTTCTGGATTTACTGCAGTTTGTTTTGCCAACTCAGTCTGTATATCCTAACTAAATGCAGAATATTAATAAAACCTACACATCAAGAGTGTTTCACCAGCTTATCCAGCTTCAAGTTAGCAGAGAACTAACCAGACGTTAGCTGGCTTGGCTGGTGGAAGTTTGCATTCATGCATTCATCCAGCCAGTGCAGGAATGTCAACACCAGATTATAAACTCTAGTATACTGTGAAATACAGAGATTCATAAGAGGTGATAGGCTTAATCAGCACTGTGTGAAGTTGTTTGGCAAGGGCTTTAAATTAAAAGATGTTCATTTCATGTAAAAATTTTACACTGCAGGTTTAACATGAACAATGTCAACTAGACCTACTATGGTACTTACTTGATAACATTAGTGAGATGTTTTTCCAAACAGTAAATCTTACCGTATCTCCACCTCGAAAGGTTTAATGAAAGGTGATCCCCTCATGGTTTGCGTCTTCACAATGTGATCGTCCAACAGCATCTGCACTTCATCCACAGATGACAGGATGGAAGTGCCCGTCTCTCGGTAGGCCAGGAGACTGAACTCCATGTCACCCCATTCACTGGCCATTTTCTCCATGGCTTTCTCCAGGGAGTACTCCTTGCTGGCCGCCTCACTGATACCTTCAAAGGTGCTTAGGTGCTCTTCCAGGTGCATGGATATGAAGTTAGCCACACAGGCCTGGTCATCAACTGGTTGCAGGGAGATGCCAGCCACCTCCGCCATAGCATCCCAGTGGCGGTCACGCAGGCCGGGGTTGCACAGTACCTATCAAGAGGGGAAGAGGAAAAAAAGACATAGTGGAAAGACATTTCCATTTAAATTAAGATTTACTCAGTATCAGGTAATGACAATGAGAAATTTATATTATATTATTTAATCTATAGGTATAAAATATTTCCATTAGGATCTTACCTGCACCATAGGAATGTGCTCTTTGAAGTCCTCCACCTTAGCCTTCATAGTGGTGGCTATGTTGAGGGCCTGGGGTACATCGCCGAAGCCTTTCTCCAGTTTATACAGAGTGCGCCAATAGTTGCCAACATCTCCTTCAACCTACATGGGGGGGGGGGGGGTTCGGTCACAGAAACAGATCTCTTGTGGGCAAAACAGACTGTTTTGTGATTGCTTACTTCTCAAAAGCTGCTAACTGCTGAGAAGTCACATGATAAGCTGTAAATGACTGAAATGAAAGTGTGCTTTGGTGTTCTAGTCAGTCGCTGTTATTGTTGGCGCTGTGGGTGGTTAATAAGGGGGTAGTAGGTGGTTATTGTCTTATATGGTTACTATTGTGTTTCAAGGCAGTTGCCAGGAGGAATGGTGACGTTACTATGGTAATTCAAGAGGTACAAAGGTACAAATATTGGTTGATGGGAGCTGGTCACTGCTCATGGCCAATCAGCTGAAAACCTGCCATTTTCAATCAGTGGCCGATCGATCGGTGCCTCTCTACAAACAACAGCTTTATTGTAGGCACCAACAATTTAAAATTGGTGGCTATCAAGGACCACAAAGTCTCCAAATGCCACAAAGTGATCCGCATGGTACAAGGAAAGTCGGTGTAATACTGTGTGGTAGATTGTTAAAGTTCAGACTTAAAATGGAGCTACAGTGCACCGCTGTGTGGGTGTCTGTATTTTGTTTTTGTGCATTTCAAGAGTGTGTGTGTTTGTGTGTGTGTATGTGTGTGAGTGAGGGGGAGAGAATTATAAATGGATAACCATAAGTGAATATTAAATTACTTTTTATGGGGAAAACGTGTGTTGGTTGTTTGTTGTAATAGTTTTTTTTTTCAAACCAAGACAAACATTACACAAAAGTCAGTTACACACAAAAACACTATTACAAAATGGTGGTTGGTAAAAAATACAAAGTGGCTGGTAAAATTTAAAAAACTGATTAATTGATGGACAGAAAATTAATCTGCAAATATTTTGACAATCCATCAATTGTTGTTGTTTTTCAATAAAAATGCCATTATCTGTTTACAGCTTCTAAAATGTGAGAATGCTTTACTTCATCATCTTGAATATCTCTGGCTGACATTTTTTAGAAAAATCTATTAATCAAGAAAATAATGACCAGATTAATCAGTAATGAAAATAATTGTTGGTTACACTAAAATCTGCTTTCCATTTAGATATTTCAAAACCTCTTTATCTGGTTAACTTCATTAAAATTCAAGTTTTACCTGTGGTTGTCATGCTATGAAAAGACAAAATGGCTACCCTAATAAAACAAATATGCTTTAACACATTGTTATAGTCAAAAACCGAGACTTCAGTCAAACAGTTCACTCTCGTGCACTGTCTCTGTCTCCAATAAGAGAGCACATCCCTCATAAATGCTATGTGTACACAGCAAGTTAAAGCAGAACAGACTGATATGTCATATGATAATATGACATACACTATGTTTGAATGGTTGAATGTTCAAAGCTCCACAAATGTCAGTGTGTTGGTGACAGTGTGTAAGAGGCAGTTTTTAAAACCGTGAAGCATCATTGTGAGTGATGGTTTTTACATTATTAACAGTTTAAAGGAAGAGAGAGAGCCTTCAAAGCTTTCAAAGAATACAGAATTTCAAACAAAGGATTAATTTAGATTCCTCTGTTACTGTTGGCAATCACCATTTATCTTTGGGCACAAACGCCCACCATGAGTGCACCAACTCTAACAGACTGCAGAACAGTTTTACATTTCCTACACACATTTACAGCACTCAGTCACTGTTTTCATCACAAACGAAGCAAAAACATCACACCACAGTAAAACCGATCTCTTTTAACACATCATATAACCTTGTGGAAGATAAAAAAAAAACAACATAGTTTATACAAATGTGCGTTCTGTTATACTTAACTGACAAATCAACTGAAACGCTGGGCTGAAATTCATCAAAGACATGTATGTTAGAGTTAATACTCCAGTCAGTGCCCCTGAGCACTGGCACTGCCAAAATAACTAGGATCAGTCCCCGGGCGCTGGACCGCGGCTGCCCACTGCTCCTCATGTATACGATGGGTTGAATGCAGAGGGCAAATTTCGAGTGCGTGCTGAGAAATTACATTAAAGAAATCTTAATCTTAAATGAATGACATAACACATGAAAACAACTGTTGTTACCGACTACAGGGCCTTGTGAAAAGTGGAAGGAAGCAGCCTTTTCATGCTTATCTTTCTACATTAACTGCCTCAGAAAGACTCACACTGGATATTCTAATGCTACAAAAAACTGCAGTTGTTAATGACTATGACAGTTTGTGTTGTACGTTCATATTGTATAACAGCCTAATCAACCTAAGCCTCATATTCCCTCATTTCCAGATTATAATGTACTGATACACCTTGCTAAATACACTCAAGAATAACTTCAAACATGACAAGATTTTAATTGGCTTCCATAAATTTCTAATAACTGCATCTAAACATCACTAACTGAACCTTTCTTTAAGGGACGTTCAAGAGAACAACAGTAAATCAGATTTCTGTCTCTCCAGCAACCCAATTAACACAGTTGAGGACTTCTAAGATCACATGCTGAGCAGCACTGAAGCTGTAATGACGGATGCACCGCTTCATTGTTAAGTACTTGCTGGTTTGATGATTCAACTTTTATATTAACTTTTTAACAAAGGAATTTCCGTTTTCTAGTACCTTGTCTGGGTTCACACCCGAGAGCGGCCCATGGAGCCACAGCTGATACTCATTTAGGAAATCATTGGCTGTCTCATAGAGGCGCAGGAAGGGCGTGAGCTTGTCCTGGATCTTTTTACGCTGTGGGTACTGGGAAACAGGCCAGCCATAGGCTTCCTCCTCTAGATTGAAATCATTTATCTTTCCAGATTGGTAAAAAAGATGGGAGGAGAAGTGAGGAAGGAGAGATAGATGGAAAAAAACAAACAAACAAAGGATAATGGAAACAAAGAAAACAAGGAGAATATAAATAAATGGATGCAATGGATAAGATAAAAACATGATAACACCACATTACAACTCCTGTGTCCAAGTTATTTTTACAGCCAATGCTGCCCTCTATAGGTTAAATACTGACAGCACATACTATAATTCAACTTCAAACACAGCACAGTAATCCACTGTGCTATAAATGTTTGTCTTTCAATCCAAAGCGTATCTATCTGTGGGCATCAATTCATAAAACCTCTTCTCTTTTTTATCACCGGATCAAATAATGTAATTTGTGAAGTGAAGTACTTATAAAATCAAAGATTGTTATCAGCCTTGAAACATGCTGCAGAAGGTCATCTTACACGCTTGTGCAAAGTGCCTGATTATACTATTATATGTTTTATCATAGTCTGGGTATCAGTATGTATCAGCACCAGTTTGCATGAGTTAACTTCAATAATGGCCTACTGTCAGTCACCATAGCTCTTATTTGACAGAGCTGGTGTTATAGATTTTTTCTCTGGTCCTGTATTTCTTAACAATCACATGCAGATGTACCTTTTCCATGGCCAACTCCAGTTTGGCATTGAGGGCCTGGGCTTTCTTCAGGTATTTGCTGAGATCTGTCAGCTCACCAAAGGCTGTAAACTCCTCCACTTGTACACTGTAGCTCTCCAGTTCTTCCACAAAGTGCTCAAGGCACAACTGGAATGAGCACATACAGAAATGCACACTTTGTTTTCTAGAAATCGACAGTTTTTTTTTTTCATTTTACATTCACAGTAACTATTTAAGTTAGATTGTTCTACAGTTTCGGTGCAAAAAATATCCATATTCCACTCAACAGAGATCAATAGACAACAACAGATTGATAGACAAAGTAGAAACAAAGACCTTGAGACCACTTTGATATTGGTCTGTCTTTTCAGTAACGATCTGTTGGTGTTCCTTAAAGATGGATGGCATACGCTGAAGCCATTGGATGGTCTTTTTGTTGAGCTCCATGTCCAACGGTGAGAGTGAGACAAAGTCCATCAGGAAACACAATTGTGTGTTGGAGTCAATCAATCTCTGCTCCAACAGAGGCATCTCTGTGTTCACCACCTTGTTCATATAGGTCTGGATGAGGATAAAGAGAAACAAAGTTAACTGGCATAATGTTTCTACTATAAAGCAAAAAATGTTTACACTCCTAAAGAAAAATACTTAATAACTGCTGCTATACACCCAGCTCTGCTTTTGTATATTTCTGTATATTATGTCCTGGCTATAACTGACACATTAGTTTAAAAAAAAAGTAAGTGAAAATGCTGGTTCAAATTCAAAGAAAGCAATTACTATTTGATGAAAAAACATTCACTGTGTGTAGATAATTACATTTCATATCAAACTGGCCCAGTACTGTTAAAGTGTGATGGTTCAGTTCACACTATGAATCAAATCTGAGAAAATTGTTAGTTTATCTGGACTTTATATAAACAAATATTGGGTATTATTCATAGACCTCCACAACTACACACAGGGGACAAAGGAACCAAACAATGTCAACATCAAGTCAAAATAATGCTTTTCACATTATTTAGTCTCG
Organism: Euthynnus affinis; assembly: GCA_029490765.1. Lineage (NCBI taxonomy): Eukaryota > Metazoa > Chordata > Actinopteri > Scombriformes > Scombridae > Euthynnus > Euthynnus affinis. The sequence continues at coordinate 24,554,817 of CM055850.1, read as the reverse complement.
AAAAGCTTCACACTCTTAAAATGGATTTGGTCTACTGAAATGAATGGGCTACTGTCCTGAGATAGAGGTGTGAGATGAATTTAAGCTATTCCAGGCTTTCTGTAGCCAAAGTGTTTAGGTTTGATTACAAGAAGAAAAGCAAAGCTGTCATCTGTTAGCACTGACTGGATATTTAATGTGCAATTTCACTCCTAACTGCTTTGTGGACAAAGGCGTAAGGGACAATCAGTTGCACATAGCGCAATGTACCAAGCTGGTCTGTGTGACAAGAATTTGAGGTAGATACCTTCAGCTCCATCAGTTTCTGTGTGTCAGGTGGTGTGCTCAGTGCCCTCTCTGCAATCTTCTCAAATTCATCACAGAGCCTTTGAAAGGAAGAGCATTAATTCAGTGACATGTACAAAGGGTTTCATAGTCGTACAATCTTATTGTTGTCACAGCTTGGAGCTAAGAAGCACGACTGTGATAGATGCTAAAAAAGGTACTACTGTAAATTTCCATTGACATGCACAACCTTTATTTTGAAGCTCCAGAGCGACCAACTAAGTTCTGAAAGGTGAAGACGCTTCCCTACTGCTGCACAATTCAGCAACATTTCTCTCTCTTTTTTTTATAACTTGCGTGTATTTTGAAATATTTGCATGAACGTGGAGAGAATATAGTCTCGCTGTGAAAGAAAAAGACAAAATAGTGAAACTGACTTCTTGTTGATATCCTGATGGTCCTGTAGCATCCGCACAACCAGTTTTTGCTGTAGTTCCTGAGCACGCTTGACTAGAGTGTGAATGAGCTTATGGGACTGAACCTCAAACATGCCAAGACGTACCACCTAAAGCCCAAAGTATCAGTCAGTACCACAATTAACACCATTTGACACATATCTACTTACATATCGTAGTCATGGTAAAGATCAAGATTGAAGGATTGTTACTTTTAAGATCATCAGATTTGTTAGGTTTTGTGGATTTGTAGTTCTATGGGGAGTGATGGTTATTATTGTAATTAGACAGTGAAGAAATATTTAAAACCTAAATTTCAAGCAAGTTTAAATACTTCAAATCAGCTCTAATTGTTAAATTACATGACTTTGCTGTCATCACACATATCTTTCATGCATGGGCAGAGTACTTGTTCTGCTTAATTTCAATAAATCATAGTCTATTCTTATCTAATCTTATGTAAATCTCATCAGATATCAAAAAATGAATTCCATTTATTTCCTTCGGGCAACTTGATCGTCACTTTGGGTGAGTTCCGCAAAATACCTTGCATGACGTGTACTGGATCTGGTCTGCCAACTGCTGGTAGTGTGTCACCTCTTCCATGATTTCCTGGAAGGAGTGCTGCTCACTCAGAAACTGTTCCACATCTTCCTCTGCCTGTCTGGATATCAGTGCGGCGTATTTATCATACTTGTGGATATACTCTTTGGGCTTTACACACTCAGCCTGGATCACCCTTCGCACCTCCTCCTGCTGAGCCTGAAGGATCTCTGGCAGGATGATGGGCTTCAGGTTTCCCCCAGATGGGGTGCTTGGCTGGGAAGACATGATGTAAGATACAAACCCAGGTAGAGAACTAAATTTTAATTTCAGTGGTAAAAGTAGATGACGGAAAAAAAAGAAAATGGCATCTTAACAACATTACTGCAGGAAAAACATACCAAGTACTGCCAAAATTGAGAACATAGACAATATGCTATATAATCACTGATACGCTATTACTGATACAGTACGTCGGATAATACCACATTATCAATGGGTTTAGAAAAAAAAATCACTCCAAAACTATGATAAGAAGTTCCAAGTTTTTACATGTAAAAGATATATCCAACCTGACTATCAGCATGTACAGACAGAAACAGTGTTTTCGCCATAGGGGGGCAGGAATGAGCTAATACTGGACAACACTGTCAAGTGAAGCGACAAGTGTATGTGTGAATGGCAATGTAATGAATTACAGAAAACACTGGATAGCGTAATCTGTTGAGAATGAAAAGATATAGTAGTCTTTTCATGGACGTCTTAAAAAAAAAGACCTGGATATGGTCATCACTGTCTCTGTCTTTTAGCCAACAACCTTTCATAAATATGATGAGGAGGAAATTAGATCAATTGAGGGGATTAAAGACCTAACTGCTGTTTTTCATACCACAAACACACACACATTTTTCTTCTTACCCATTCACAGTACAATTTGGTTTCCACACGAGGTACCATGCTGACGGAACAGAGCATGAACTCATAGACATTAAGGATAACATCCTCGAATAATTTGAAGTTTGGCTCGAACTTGATCTCCCTGTCCTCCAGGATTAGATGCAGCACAAACCCTGGGTGCTCATAGGCTCGATCTGACTGCTAAGATGGCGGAAAGCAAATAACAAGGCAAAAACAGAGCAACTTTGAAAAGGATCAACTTGTTCGTTGTAAGTCAAAACTAGAATTTATTGTAATGACTTTTTTCCAGCCAAATCTGTTTCACTCTTCTAAAATATATCGTCTTGAAATGTTTAAGCTTTCTCCTACCGGGTCTTGGGAAATTAGGCTTGTGAAGTCCCTCATTGAGTCTATTGCAAGGTTCTGCAGCTGGTAGGTCATTAGTGTAGCAGCACAATTGTAGAAAGACTGTAGCTTGTCCATGTTGCCGATGGGGGGCACTAGCTTGCGCCTGCTCCCATGGGTGTAAATGTGTAGCACTTCAGGAACCCAACTGAGGTAGAAAACAGCAAAATCACTTTTAAGATTATATTCAGGGAATGTGTTCATATGCATTTAAATACCACAACTACAGACGTTAATCTAAAAAAAAAAAACCCTCAAATAATGAAAGAATGAATTGAAACTTTAATGATACCAGTGGGAAAATTGAGGTAGAGAGCACTGTAACAAGTGGATTGTTGGTTTAGAGGTGGAATCAGTAGGAATTAATAGATGGATATTTACATTTGAGGAATGCTATCTTGAGATTTTACATAAGTGCAGTCTATTTACCATTTTACTCTTCATATAAGCAGTATAGCACCACCTCGCCTGAGTCAGTTTGTATTCAGTAGAGGTCTGTATACAAGATAGTGTAAAATTTCATAAGGTCGGGTAGATAGATTTAATATTGAGATATACATAACCTCAGGTATAAATCTCTGGACTGATAAGCAGGATATTAGTAGGTACTCAAATATCTGATTTACCAAAACATTTGGAGGCTGTGGAGGAGAACATTTATTTGCTGATGTTCTTGATGTAACAGCTTCCTATGGCTGCCACTCAAAGTTACCACTAGATAACTTATTACTGACAGAAACTAATAGACAGACAGTCGGTCGCCGTTGTAAACACATTTTTCAAAGTCGGCCCTTCCTCCCTGGCTCAGCAACACCAGAAACGCTACGATGCAGTGCAGCGCTGTGTTGTTAGTCCCGCCTTCACACCCTGCGCTGTTTTTGACTGGAGGCTGCACACCCACTGCCCTACTCATTCTGCCTTTGACGATGTCTTCATTCACAATAACTAATCTTCACAGACCATAAAAAAATACAATGTATGCATTTTGAAATCACGCTTCTTTGTTCTCATGTTTTTCTTTAAAAGTACTCTTGAGCTCCAAACAAACACAACAAACACAATTTAAACTGACTATTATTTAACTGAGCACAGGTATCTTATTTGTTGAGTGATCATGTGGACTCACTTGTGGAGAAGGATTGCTCTGGCAGTATCAACATGTCTGGTGACAATTTGCTGAAACACAGAGAGCTCCATGGACTCCTTTCTGCTGTGGAACTCTTCCACATCGATCAGACGCAGCTTTCTGCAAGAAAGTCATCAAGGAGGGTGAGATTCAGTATATTTACAGTATATAGTCTCTTGTATAAAAGCATGTCTTCCACCACTTCTTTGCCACCGTATGTGTTTACTGTCTTCATATTATGTGGACTGAACTGTATGTTTACTTATCACATGTGTGTTTTAAGTATTATAAAATAAAAGATATTAAAAACAATGGACAAAGTATGATGCTTTTCTCAAATTAAATGATGAAATTATATAAAATAATTTAAAAAGTGAAAATAAAATGTAATTTTTTTCCTCTATCTTAACTGGATTTTTTATAAAGGCTGGTTGAACAAAAGATTATCAAGCTCACTCACTACCTACATTTATTTCAGTTGAAATGGCAAAAATAAATTAAGTCCATGTGAAGTTTTAATAAAAAGTAAAAATGTATTGTATTGTACTTACTTGTAACAGACATGCCAAAGGTACAGCACCTGCAGCATAGTGGGGTTGATCGAGTGAAGCTTATCTCTCATCCTCTTTCGTGCTTGGACAAAGGACTTGTTCCATGGTTTTGGCAGAACCTCCATTCTGACAGTCAAAGATAACAGAGGGACTGTGAAGAATGGACTTTTTCCCCTCTGTCGAAATATATAATTTATAATTCTAAAGGAAGTCTCTGCTTATTAAAACTCAGGTTTTCCTTGCACAAGGAACAGAGGGAACTATGTGTGGCCTGGCCATATGATGCACTGTATACTTCTCACACAAAACATACAAAACCATAAACATAAAACACTTTCAGCTGATGTCCCCCTGACTTACTCAAGTCTGTGAGGAGGCAGATCTTTCACTGTGTCTTCATCACTTTTCATTGATTCTTCGAAAGTATATTTCACTGCAATCACAAACAAAAGATATTAAAACAAACAATATTATATTACAAACTATGCAGTCAACAACAATTTCTTGCATATCATTGTAAATTAATCATTTCATCCGGTGAATTTTAATCCTGAAATATGATTATTGTGACTATGATGCATGCATGTAGGTCATATGTTAAAAACTGCTAAAAACTCGTGATTGAAGACTAATTAAATAAATACATATTGCTGTCTTGACACTGAGCAAGTAGTCCTCCTTAATTTCAACATGCAGTAGCTCCAGTGTTGTGCTCAGTTTCGTCAGGTGGTGGGGGACCAATCCCAGAATATTCTTCAGCCACGAGTCCTCCAAAGGAGCCATATGCTCCAGGTTCATCCCACTCTGGATGTAGAGGTTATATCTCTGACAGGAGAGAATATTACAAACCACTCTCAGTAGCAATGAGGACATTTTAAACAAACAAAGCCTGACATGAATTTCACTTTTTCATAATAGTGCGGAAAAATGTATACACATCCAGGAACTTGTTGCTTATATTCGGCCTTAGTACAGGCAAGCAAAGATATATTTTTTTCAAGATGTAAAGAAAACTTACTGCACTAAGCAATAAACATACATAGAAACTGCAACCACTGAGACCAACAAAACAAAGAGTGTTTAAAAGGCTACCATATCAAGTGTCGTGGACACAAGGGACACAACAAAAGAGGACACGTGATATAAAACATGTTATGGAGTATGCATTGTTTTTAACCATTTCATAATCATCCTTTGCTGTAATTTCGTGGGAGCCACATGGTTGAGAGCTGCTGTCATCCTCCTGCTCCGGCTGGCTAAAAAGAACAACAAAAAAAGAAAGAAAGGCTGAATGTGACTCACAACAAAGGACACTTGGATAATAACAGTGTGATGTAGCAGTGGTATAGTTTATATTTACAGTTCAAAGCTGTCTGCAAAAAGGTTTTGTTAAGCTCCTCTATCGTCACAAAATTCAACATTTCTTGTTTTTTTAAGGGGGTACTTAGTAAGTTATTTGTGTCCTTTCTGTGCTGCTAATCCATATATATTAAAGGACAAGAAATGGCGCAACTCACCATATAAGTTTAACCAGAGTTTCACGAAAAGTCTTGGGATTTTTACTGGGCTGTGCGCGGCTGCTGCGGTAGCGTTTGAAGGACCCAGGAATCTGAACAGTCTTTCTGCGCTTGAACTGGTTCTGGTCTGTGTCATTACCTTTACCTGTTGTACTGTCTGCCTCCTCACTCAGCACATCTCCTACAGCACACACAGAGAAAAGAGTTCAAACAGAAAATGCAGCAGTAAGTTATATATTGCCAAGTCAAAATAACTTCTGCTATGTATGTGAATGGCTAATAGTCTCATTAAAAAGCACTTGCATTTGTCCAATATTCACTAATAACATATTAAAGGACATTTAACCCACTTTTTGCAGCTCCTTCAACTCCTTCAGGCTGCTGCATGACAAGAGGATGCAGCGAAAAAGAAGGTTTTGTTTCCATCCACGGACGTTTTCTGTGGACCTTGACAATGGAATTAATTATTATTATATATTATTATAATAATTATTAACATATATTAGTCCATAGTGTTTCCACAAATTACGAGTGTTTGGATCAAAAAGGCATACAGCCTAACTCAGATAATGGCAACGTAAACGTAACACTGACAGGACACAAACTTGAAGTTAGCTTTGTGTCATGGCTGGTAAGTTAACAGTCAGTCAAACGTTATAAAAAACACTGAAACTATATCGCCCTCCTAAACTTACCTCTGGAGGACTTGGTAGAAAGAACTTTAGACTGTTAGTATTTTTTGTTTTCTTCTCGACTGAATTCATGTTGGTAACTCAGCTTGTCGCGCAAAGTTAACATACCGGTAACCTTATGTTAGCCGTTTCAGGAATCCCTTGTGTCGTTGCTAAGGTCGTTGCTAGGGCAGTTGCTAAGGGTCCAACGTGTACTACTCACTGAGTTTTAGCGTCCTTAGCGACAAGACTATTCCGTAGTTTTTTTAAAAAGCTTTATTGAAACAACTTGTAAAACACGTTTACAGCACTTCCTCTATACAACTTGTGTCTGCAAATACCAAATACACAGGGAGGGAACTTTTGAAATGAAATGTGTTTGCATATTTATATACATAAACTTTTTTTTGTGGGAAAAACATCAGACACACTTAGAATTTTGATATAATATTAAATTTGGTCAAAAGAGTAAGCAAATTAATTTAAGAAGATATTTAGTCATATTCAAGGAAGCCAAACAATACATTTTTACCAAAGTAATGTAAAGTGAGGGAAGTTATGATCAGCAATAAATAGTGGGGGGCACTGACAGTGATAAAAGAAGCACGTTTCAGACATCTTGTAAATTGCTGAAGAAAATATTTATATATTTTAGATTGGAGTTAGAACCATCCAGTGCCATCCATGATGTGGGTGTGGTTAATCATGGTTGTGTCTGTATGGGCACAGTATATAATATTGTAATATGTAAAGATACAACCAGTCACACTCACATTCAAAATTATTGAAACCACTGACATTGAAAAAGCCCAAGTTTGTTTTAAAATGTTTATTTCTCATCAACATGTTAACTGGAAACACATTTCATGTTCATGCAGAATGCAAATTCAAAAACATCAGAATTGGAAATTTTCCATAAATTCTCCAGCTAATGAATAATTTAATGACAACAGAAGAAAAGCTCAACATTAGTTAAGACCAAATTCTTGGCTAATGTTTTACACCTAGCAAAGATGGGTACCATAAATCTATGGCAGTCTACACATACGCCTAGAAAAATGTATTGTAATTTCTGATGTTTTTCAAGTAAAATTCTATTCAAATGGAGAATCCAATTCAATTAGTATTAAACACCATGTCCAAACTATGTTTAATCAGTAAACAGGGATACATAAACGCTTGTTTATCAAGTTGTATAAAACATTTTTCCTGGAAACCAATATAAGCTACTCATAAAAGTTGTGTGAGAGTATGCATGAATCACAAAATGTTAATTTCTGGTCTTGTCACTGAAGATCACTCTCCCAGAAGTTCTAGTCAAGACCAGGTCTTAAATCTGAGAGGGTTAAAAATAAGTACTCCTACTCTTTCAATAACTATGGTGAAGACGCCCTTGAGCAAAGAAATAAGGAAATCTCAAGTGCCTTACTTTAATGCAGTTTCACTTTTAATAAATCCACTACTTGGATGTTCCTCACACACAGTTGCATTTTGCATCTTCCAGCTGTGAATATGTGTATTAAAATGTGTAACCCTTCCTCACCACACAGTGACTCTCCTGGGTTGCTGCAACAAATGTGTTTTTTTTTTTTTACCCCTCATTAAATTATATTTAAACTATCAATATAACTATTTACACAGAAATACAAAGCATACTTTGGCTCAGAGCAACTCAAAAAACAAACCTCTCACAAAAAAATACCCAAAACAAATAATAACTTGTAGTAGAAATACAAACATTTTCTTGGTGAATTACATCATTATTTTCTATGAAAAAGTAATGCCTAGCAATAGCATTACTATTCAGGATGACTTGGTTTCTGCTCATCAATCCAAATAAGTTACAATAAACTGCATCGTAAAATGATACACTGCTTTTGCTAACATTATCTGGGATACAGTAGCATATTTAAATGTTCTTTGTAGCTGTTTGTCTTCTCTGCTTAAAATAATTTAATAATATGTTATTAAATCATGTGGGATATTTGTAAGTGGGACAAGAAACACTGAAAGAGCATATTCAAAGTAAAGTTAAAGTTAAGTAGATCTGTGGTTTTAGATTATTTTGTGCCTGTGATCATACATACATACATACATACTCTGACATACCAAGCATGTCCAGTATCTGAGATGGATTCAGTGCTGCTTTTGGAAAACCCAACTCTGGTCCATGATGATAAAAAAAGACAAATATGTAACAGTCCAAGCATTTATCAGGCCTTCATTTGGCCTTGCAGTGGCGGAGGGGCTGCTCTTTACACTGCAAACAGAGGTTTTACAGCTCCACCCACTAGCTGAATTTCTTCAGCCCAGGTATTGTGAGTTCATACCTAAAGGGGAAAGAGAAGAGAAATATTTATATGCTTGAACCAAATAAGCTATTTGTTTCCTCACATTAGTTTTAACTCAATATAACTGGAGTCAAACAGTAGTCATCAGTTATTTAGGATGTTTGCTGTGACCAGCTTAAAAGAAATAGTTTGACATTTTGGGAAATCACTTTTTTTGCTTTCTTGCCGTGAGTAAGATGAGAAGATCGATACCACTCATATGTGTCTGTTAAGTCCCGCTCCACTCAAGAATGTCTTTCTTCTTGTTTCTACAGTTGAGTGTTTGAGCTTCACCGTGCAAAATGATGTATGTGCAGAGTTTGATGCTAGAAGGCTGTTTTCCAGTGTATAATTTACACAAGTGTGATGTGAAAACTGGAAACCTTCAATGCGCATACACCAATAATGGACTTTTCAGTGAAATAAATATCATCTTGCAAGTTAAACTTTTGAAATGAACAATATCTACATATCCATAGATTCTGTACTTTTCAATGAGAGAGAAGGAGGAGATGTCATTTTAAGGATTTTTAACTAGTTAATTTGACTTTTTTATGGGGAAAAAACATGTCTGACACGTTATTATACAGCCAGCAGCCATGATACAGCCTGTTAGCTTAGCTTATTATTTAAACACTTGAAGCAGGGGAAAACAGGTAGTCTGGCTCTGTCCAAAGGCAACAAAATCCACCTAAAGCTCACTAATTATTACTACATGTTGTGGTTTTAGGGGGGTTTATGTGCCGCACAATTTCTTGGCGGGAGCAATAACTAGTCTTGTTGTTGCCATGAGGTTGAAAGTTAAAATAGAGACTCTAGGAAGTCACTACGTCCAGCCAAGAAATAACCTGGCACATAAAGCCCTGTAAAGCCCAAATGTGTCATTATTACACTTTTGAACAGATTTAACAAACAAGACATAATGTGTTAATTAGACAGACTTTGTTACCTTTGTTTGGACAGAGACAGGCTAACTGATTTTCTACTTTTCCAGTCTTTGTGCCAAGCTAAGCTAACTGGCTGCTTCATATTTACTGAACAGACATGAAAGTGGTATTGATCCCTTCATCTAACTCTTGGCAAGAAATGAGTCAGTGTATTTCCAAACCTTCAAAAACAAAAGTGCAACTACAAAAAAACATTTACAAAATGAGAGAAGGAAATGACTTTGTCTTTGATGTGATGCAATGTGTGATGCAAACTCAACTTGTGCCATTCAGAACAAAATACCAAGAATTGTTTGAAGCTTGCACCACAGTCTGTTTACTATGTCCACCAAATACAGCAATAACCCTACACTACTAGGTTCACACAAATCGTAGAAATATAGCAAACTGGGCCCCGTACCATTCTGTGCTGCCCTTGGTTAGATCCAGCTGGGAAAGATCTATCAGCACCTGTGGACAGAAGCACAACTTGGAAATTCAATCAACCGTTCTGAGCCAACATCAGAAATTTAGCGGCTGTATGTTTGCCCATGACACGGTCTAATAATATAAAGTATTTAAACTGCTAATGGCCTTTGAAATCTTGTGTCAGGACTCAAAAGGCATGGTTTATCACAAGTAGCATTGCCTACCATGCCAATGTCCTTCCTCTCCCGTGTGTGGAACATCCTGTTGTTTTTCACTGACACGTCCAATTTTCTAGATTTTGCTTCTTCAAGTGACACATCGAACTCAAACCTGTGATGAAAAAACGTTGTCAGAAAGAGAGCCAGACACACTCTCAACCACTGAGCCTTAAATGAAAAATATTCTGTAACTACATTTAGCTGGTGATCGAAAAAAGCAACTGATGAAAATGTAAATTAATGTTTTACAGGACAAATCATGTGAACTTACTTTTCATTGTAGACAGGATTGATGGTCCTCCTCTTGACATGTGTCTTCTTGCGGTGTCTCCAGGACTGGTCAGGCAGTAAATACAGGCGGACATAAGAGTCTGTGCCATTCTCATTGCAGGGGAATAAGTTCCTGTAGGAAAAAAGGTACATGAATATACAACAGGTTATCACAGCTTGTTCTGTCTCCTCATTTTAATAGCTCTTTTGAACAACTGAATTTCAGGATTAGCTAATGAAAAGAAAATAATTTGTATGTTCAATTACAGCACTTTCCTCTTTTGTTGTGTTGGTTTCAGTCACAGCATTCAAGTAAGCACTGACTATTGACATCTAAATATTCTCAACACAAAACTGTTTCTGATATTCTGCAGCCAGCCAAAACAAACGCAACCTCATATTGTGATTGCTTCACATACAGTTGTGCTGATAAGTTCACACACCCTGGCAGAATTTGTGAAATCTATGGCCTTTTTTTTAAAAATATGACTGATCATGCTGAAAACTTTTCTTTTACAGTGGGCAGGTGAAGCCATTTATTTTCACATCATTGTGTGTGCCCTTTTTAAATCATAACTGTAGTCACGCTAATGTCCTTGATCAAAAGTTTACATACCCTTGAATGTTTGGCCTGATCATATACACACACACACACACGTTGACACACACAGGTTTAAATGGCTATGAAGGGTAAGTTTCCACACCTGTGACTTGTTTGATTGTACATTTAATTAGTGTCCATGTATAAATGGTCAATGAATTTCTTAGCTCTTAGAGAGACCCCTGCACATTTCATCCAGGGCTGCTCTGACTTTACTGGATAATGAGCCATGGGGAAAGCAAAACAACTGTTGAGGAACCTGCGAGAAAAGGTAGTTGAACTTTATAAATCAGGAAAAGGACATAAAAAGATATCCAAAGATTTGAAAATGCCAATCCGTAGCGTTCAAACTCTGACAAAGAAGTGGAAAATTAGGGGTTCTGTTGATACCAAGCCACGGTCAAATAGACCAATGAAGATTTCAGCCACAACTGCCAGGAAAATTGTTCTAGTTACAAAGAAAAACCAAAACGAAACTTCAGCTGAAATACAGGCTTCTCTGCAAAAACGTGCTGTGACTGTTTCAAGATGTACAATAAGGGGGAAGTTGAACAAAATGTGCTGCACAGTCGAGCTGCCAGAAAAAAGCTGTTATTGCGCAGACACCACAGAACAGCCCGCTTACAATATGCCAAACAGCACCTAGCCTCAAAACTTCTGGAACAAAGTCAAAATTGAACTTTATGGTAAAATAAATTAACACTATGAATGGTACACATCTTACTAATTCTGCCAGGGTATGTAAACTTATGAACACAACTGTATACTGTATATGCAAGAGCTATGTAGTAGTATTTCAACAAAGTTATGACACAGACATTTGACGTGAATTTCTGAGATGGATCTTCAATGTGTGTGTATTTAAGATCTGTCTGGTCAGTATAAAAGGCTTTGTCTGACGTACCTGCAGGAGTTAACCAGGATGATGAGTTTATTCCTCAGGGTGGCATAGCGTACAGTCAGGTTGATCTCCCCAAATGAACCCTGGTGTTTCCTGATGGCACTATAGTGACAAAAATCAAAAATCTAATTATTACTGTTGCTAAAATACATACAGTTCAGTTAATGATAAGTGGGGAGAAGTTAGAAGTCAGAACACTAGAGGCCTGAAAAAGACTCGCGGACATACAAATAAAACAGGGGACCCTTTATCCAGGGCTCTGCTCTTCTTTCTCAAAATTAAGAGACAAATGTCTTCTATTTTTTCAGATCAATAACACTGCTGGCATTTAAACCATTAACCAGTAAACCATTAAACAAAGTTACAGACTCACTCTGGAAATGAGGCTCCATCTGAAAGGTCGAAACGTGACGAAGCGATGGAGTTCTCTGACAGCAGGCTGTGGGAGTCGTATCGACGCATGTGTGATGTGTGGGCTGGATATTCTCCATTAAAGCCATTCTGGGAATCAGCCGCCCTGACCAGAGATGGGGTTTGGGCGCCGGGAGCAGTGTTGGAGGAAAGTGCTGAAGAGGAGGGTGCAGCAACGGAGGAGGCAGATACGGAGGCGTTACCTCCTTGGTTGGTCTGTGGTGTTTGTGGTTTGACTTCTGGATCAGGGACGATCTTGGGTGGCGGCTCATCCTCAGTAAGAATCTATTGTTGGGATGGAGGAAAATGTCAGTGACAAAATGTAGAAACATTAATGTAATAGTGCTCACCTGTCAGTTCTAATGATGATCTAGATGGCAGCAAAATGGAAATTCACTTAAAATAAAATATTACTCGCTTTGAACAGGAAACAGCTGAATGTTGCTGATCTGTCTGTATAATATGAGTGACTATGTGTTATGTAAATGTGTGTACCCACCCTGAGAGTGGCCTTCAGTTTGATCTGGCTGTTTGCTCCGGAGCGCTCCAGCTGCAAGCGCTGGTCCAGAGTCATGTTGGAGATGTTGAGGAGGCGAGTGAGAGGCAAGTTGAGAACACCAAGTTGTGTCTTCTTCTCATGCTCTTTGACCTGCCGCAAGAACAGAGAAATGAAAATAGTCAAGCACGTTTTATACCTCCTGAAGATATTTGACTGGCTCAAAAAGGGCTTTTTCTTTTTTTCATAATGAAGAAATCAACTTTTAACCATTTCAAGTGTTTTGATACATTGTTTAAAGAACAGCTGAGCCACGTCTTCTGAAAATATGTAAAAAATGTCAAACCTGCACAATGAGCTGCTGTGTTTTGACACTATGCACAAAGAAGGTGAAGCCCTCCTCCCACACCGGGTCTTTAGACGCAAACACAACCTGAGAAAAGAATGATGGGGTAATTACCAACTGAAAGCTAGACTGTGTTTCAGACAGAATGTGTTCATACTGGATTCAAATTCTACTAAAGTTTACCTTGAAACTATTTTTAGATTCATGAGTTTAACATTTTTTTTTTTTTTTACACCGAAGACATGTGAGTGAAGTTGAAACCTGTTAGTCTGACATATCTGCTCTCATGCACAGTGCTTAATACTCCAAAGCAAGCATAGATATTAATTAACAGATATTATCTTATCATATTAAATGAATGAAAGATAAAGTGTTGTATCAGTGTAACAAATACCTTGCTTTTCTGAACGTCATCATCAAGAGAAAGTTCCACATAGGAGTTAGGATTGGGCGTTCTCCTTGTGAGCTGAAAACAGAGCAAACCAGTGAGGCAGAGCAAGCAATATTATTGGCTTTAAGTGTATGTGTGTCACAATCTACAGACTGCTTATTTGAGTCTCTGTTTGTCAGTATTAATCAATATTAATATCAGTTTACAAGGTGAGACAAGGTGAAGATATGGTTGTTTATGATGTCTTTATATGACGCAGCTCATGTGATAAGGAAACATTTATAAATATCAGACTTTGGACAGTAGGAGTAGCAAACATAAAACATGCAACAGATTTGCTGCCCATTATGTCTTCTACATAAAGTTGTATAGTATTATTTGTCCTCCATGTCCTTTAACGATTAAAAACATGTAAGGAAACTGTGTGCTAATTATTTTGGATGATTACATTTCTATTTTAGACCATGCACAGATGTTAAATTTAGCTTTACAACCCTTATCAGGTGAGCTGAACTAAAGGAACAATGAACAATGTACAAAAGCTAATGTTGGGAGTTTGTCTACAAGCAGTCTGTTGCCTTCCAGGCTGCAGGTCCTGCATTCCTCTCCCTAATACACTGCACACCCTCCCCACCATCTGGGAGACGTAAAACAGATGTTAACGGTGGCAAAAACAGAGATGCAACCTTTTATTATCACTGAGGAAGGATAATAAAGCTACTGGTGGAAGCAACAGCTAGCATGAGCAGTTTTGTGGACTGTAAAGTTTGTCTTAAATTAGCGTTTAACAGCTGAATGGCTGAATTTCATTTTAACATTTCTAAAGGGAAGAAAAATGCAAAGAAGTTGATGTGGGCACATTTCAGGTTTAAATGATAAACCTCATAAATTCTTGCACTTAACTCTTGACATGTTAGGTGTCACTGTCAGCTATAAAAATACCTTTACAACCACATCACAATACATCTTTTCCTCTTGGTATTCTTTTAGTTTTTCCTCACAAAGAAAACCTCATATCACACAGGGACATCAATGTATTTATGTTTGCTTAGGCACAATACAGAACTCAAGATAATGAAACCTTTTTTTTTTTAAACACATATTCACTTCATGATTGCATCTTCACACAGTGAACAGTAGAGGGCATACTGGAAGCTCCAGTTAAGGCATGTTGTATTGAGTTTGTTTAACCAGTCTTAGGTTAAATCATTCAGATAATTTGCTTGATATTGCTTCAATTTTCAGATTAATGGGATTTACAAAATGAGCAAAAGTCAGCCTGCGGAGGTCTAATGTAAGTTACAAACACTCCTGAATGACTGTTTGTATTTATGTGTTCTTATCTGAGTGGTTTGTCTTTTGTTGCAACCTTGAAACACTAAGAAGCTACTGTTTCTGTTACAAAGAGAACAAATCTGTGTATAATAAGATGATATTTAATAGTTGGAGCAGAATGTTTTTTAGATTATTACTTCTTTACGCACCAAGAATGTGCCACAAGTTAAGGAAGAAACCTAGAAACCTAATACGAGCTGGTAATAACACACCCAGATAAAATGACAGGCATGAACCAGACAAACAGGAAATTCCTGCTATGTGCAGGGAATGTGGTAAAGTGAAAGCTTCCTGGCTGTCTCATTTAACCCTCACACTATAAACACAGATTAAAACACAAACATTTTCTATCAGATATTTTCTTTACTCTTAATCTACACATCTAACACATAAGCCGCATTTGACAAGAGCAACTGATTAAAATGTAGAATTGCTGTAATTGTCAAATTAGCTTTTTTAATGGGAGGTAAAAAGAAAACTTTAAATAAAAATCACAATTTTAATATTAGCTGTTCATGAGCTATTTGACAGCCACTATTGTATGGTCTTTTGTAGTCATATTAAAAAGCAGTGAGACTAAAAAAAGAAAGTTTAACTTAAGACAATGTTTGCTTGATATACAAGAAAATCACCGTCCTTCACCCCCTACAGGAATGTCCAGCAATGAAACCTTTGTGCGGCTGGTGTAAAACATAAGAACAGAATTATTCATCTCGTCTGTTTAAAGAGTGTTTAAAAGCTGTTGTCTTACTCGAGCATCATGTGAGTGCCTCCCATGTTTATGCTGGGTGATCTCGGAGTGGTCTTTCTGGGGAGACATACAAACAAACCGTCAAGCACGTTTGGCAATCCACGTTACATCCCCTGCTCTCCACAACAACAGTCCCCATTAGAAGCCACTTACTGGTAGGTTTGAGGCATTGTCCAGATACACTGCAAGCATTGCACAAGCACAGCCGTTGGTAGACTGGAAGAAAGTGTTGGCAGAGAGAATTACATGATTTAAACACCAAACCGTTGGCCCAGGAAGTCAGTTACACACAGGGGCAAATTATCGTTTAAGCCCCTGGAAATGTGACTTCACATCTTAGGTATTTCTCAATAACATTAAATATCTGTGACTAAATAAGACTTGTGGCAAGAAGGTTAGCACTCTGAACAAGAGCCTAATGATAATGAATCGAATTGTTAATTAAAATTCTGATGGATTAGACTGAAGCAACATTGGGGTTGCCGTACCTCATTCAGCAGACTGGCGTCAGCGTGAAGGGAAAGCCACTGGAGCTTGAGATGAACTTCGCCATTCTGGACTTCCTCCAGAGGGAACCACTGCCAGAGAGGGAGATTCATTTGTCAACATGATGCTCACATCGAGGCTTTAACTAAAGTTACTATAAGGAACTTTCATTTTGTGTTGATTTTGGCGGACCCTGACGACAAAAGCAGTAGTGTTTTCCCAGAATGAAGACTACATTTCCCACGAGCACTTCGCCTTGTGTCGTAAAGATCTTGGCTAGCAAAGCGAATGAAAGACACTACTTATTTTTATTACTATTTTTAGTTTTTTTTTTTTAAACCTAGCTGTTTGTGGTAATGTATCCGTTTGTGGCTTTTTTGTGGTTAAAACTTTGTTTTAGTACCGTTTATACACAGAGGTTACATGTAAGGCTGCATTCACACCAGATCCAGAGGTGTGGGTGTGTTTATTTGTGCTTTACAATGTAACCGTAAAAGTTTAATTTCTCTAATTCATTCCTTTGTTCTTGTACACCGCCACACACTCTCCTTACTCACTCTGGCTTTTTCTCTTGTCTTTTTTAAAAATGAGTCAGGAAGCCGACTCTCTCATGCTACAACACTACATGTAATGTAAACATACAGTACGCTCTTCCAGTCTGTATGTCAAGGCGGCAGGCATTTAGAATAACCATATAGAAATAACTTGATGGTCTCGTTTGCTTATGTAGGTCATATAGAGGCATCATGAGACTGATTCCTAACCAGTAAAAAGTTCCTTGTAGTAACTTAAAATTGAAACAGACTGGTGATGGTATGTAAGGTAAATGGTAAGGAAAACATCAGCATATAAAAGCTTTTCCATCCTCAAAAATGCTGCTGCTGCAAAGTCTCAAGATATTTTATAAGGAATTAAAATGTAGTTAAACGTAAAGTAGAAAACAGTACTGTGTAATGCCCTGTAGTGCTGGCAATCATTTTGTGAGTATAACTTATTTCCTACTGCAGAGAGGAAAACTCTGCTGACTACAACATTAAAAACTCACCTTATCCATTACTTTCTCCTTCTTCACTTCTCCGAAATCAAGTTCATACCTAACACAGAAAGCCCAGGTGTCATAATGAAAAGTGACACTGACAAAGAGTGAAAGATAATCTACTAATTACATTTTAGTTTGCAAATACTATAGCATGAACATTCAAAACAAATACATTTTCAAGACTAATCATACTCATTATTTTCCATTTATTATACATGACCACTTAGCTTTCTCCTCTAAAAACAAGTTTGTACAAGCTACTGTATATTTTCAACTGAATAACTGTATTTTGTGTAAAGCTGAGACACCACATGAGGATATAAAACATATAACATCATTTGCTTCCAGGAAACTCACCAAATTTCCCCAATCTACAATACAGTAATTTAAAATCTCATCAACAAATGTATCAGTTGATGTTAGACAGGACTCATGGAGGAGGTCGACTCTCATTTACACAAGAAAGCTGAATTGAAATAGCGGTTCTACCCCAGATAAAACCATGCCGTACCTTAAAAAGGTATGTTCATGTCACTCTGAGTGGAAAAAAGATCAACTGTAGCCAACATACACAGTCTGTGATCTGATCTCATATTTGATGCTTATTTTTTTCTTATTTGCCCTCTTAACTAATAATTACATAGTAATAATAAAAGTTTGACATTAAAATTCCCTTTTTCTTTGTCATTTGTTGTGTGGATCCATGGTGGAACACGTATGGCAGGGTAGTAAGGGGCCAATATGACAAACAATCAGTGAGTCATTAAAACTCCCATTTTTGAAACACTTCAGAATGACAGATAGCGATGATAGTGAATTCAATACATCTGCCTCAAAAAGTATTTAACCTAATTGTTCATGCTGTTATTAGATGGTTTCTTACCTTCCAATGAAGTCATCTTTATCTGTGTCCTCATCGTATAGCTCCACCTCCAACTCCTGCCCCGGGGCCTCATGGACGACAAACTGCACACAGATAAAAGAAATTTAGATTAGAGAGAAGCTTTGGCAGATTACACACAAAAGAAGGTGATTACAAAGATGATGAATTTTACCTTCTACAAACAAGGAAATGTGCAGCATGGTGTGTATACTTTGTTTATAATATGAATGAATGGGTAGCTTTGGGTCAGAACTTTAAATCTTAAAAAAGTAAACTCTCAGGAGCAAAGGAAAACTTCGTATCTTGCTCATCTTTAACTAAAACGTCATGCATTTGTAAGTTTATTCAAGAGGTTTAAAGTAATCTTAAAAGCTGAATGGTTAAAAGTTTGAATGAAACAGTAATCCTGTTATTGAAACCAGTGCATGAAAACGGGCAAAAATGATACTATGATTAGAGTTTTGACATGACCACTGCGTTAAGTTACGGCTACTCTACCTCAAACACTTCATTCCATGTCGGGTACAAATTCTCTTTGACGGTTCTGCTTTTGAACTGCCGGTTGCCAACTCTGAGTGTTGCATAGGGGTCTGATTTGCCCTTCACCATGCCCATCATGTATGTATCCTTCGCCACCAGGTCTCTGGCCTCCACCAAGTGGACCCTCACCACCCCCTAAGGAGCAGAGAAGGAAAGCAGGATTCAAATCAAAAACCTTGTATATTAAAAGACCTGCAATGGTCATTTTTATTTTAGCGCAAATGACTGCAGGTGATACGAAGTGTTTACGTATATCTTACATACACGAGGTAGTGGGAACCTCATCTGGTCCACTTTGACCTGGTCGATGAGGGGGAAAGACATGCGGTTGGGCAAGACCATGAGAGAGGCGATGATGTCAATGATGGTCTCCTCAGACAAGGAACTAGAAGGAAATAGATGAGATTTAACAGAAGAGAACATCTAAACAACAAAATGCTGAATGAGTGACTCTGTTAAGACCAAAAGGGTCTGATTGGAATTATGAATGAAAAGTCAAAACGGTTTCTGTGGAAACTGACCTGAAAGCAGCGGAGTCGAGAAGGTTGGTCATGCCAGTCCAGTTGATTTGCAGGGTCTGAAGAAAATATTTGGAGTTTCAAATTCGGCTAATCGCACAGCACGATTAGTCAAAGTGATGTAAATGAAGTGTCTGCAGGTACTCACAGGGCGGCGAATGAAAAAAAAGGTTACTCCTCCCACCAGTGGCACTTGACCAATGAGTGGCTCCAGAATGACCCTGATCATCCCCTGGAGCTGGAGGATTTTCAAATGATTTCATTATCAGTTTTCATCTATCTTTCCATGCAATTTTCCACACTTATGTTTAATGATTGTAAGAGGAACAAGTATGTAGTATGTAGCGACACCAATAAAATCACCTTGGTAACAGGAAATGAATTTAATTTAAAAAATCTGATGCTCACTTTAAGTCCTTTGACACCAGCTGTGATTGGTGATTTCACTTCGGCATCGATGTCCACATCACCGTCGTAACTGCAAAGTGAACAGTGCTGATGAGAAGTAATTGACTTTAAGAAAAAAAAAAAAAACAGCATCCACACCCACGGCTCTTGTTCATAATTTACCACTTGCAAAAGAGGACAGAGAGGGCCCAAAACACATTTAAACGACAACAGAACAGATTAAAGCTGCAAGCAGCGTTGGACGGGCCTGAGCCCCCCCCGCGCACGCCGAGACCCGGCGCCACGCCGTCCCTCGCACTCGCCGGGACCCGGCCCCACGCCCTCCCTTGCACTCGCAGCCCGCGTCCGAGGGTGACCATGCACTCACAGCCTGCCAACCCGGTGCGAGGGGTGTGCCTCTGCAGCACCTTTAAAGTTCGCTGCAGACAGGAGCGTGTACAGTGAAGTCGTAGCAAGATTCCTGTCATGGCTAAACATGACATGTCAACGCTGTGAGAATGACACATTTCTGCTGAAGGAGGAGTGTGTGTGGAAAGCTTCTGATAAGTTTGTGTGAAAAAGAAAGCAATTTTCTATTTTTCTAAAAGTAAAGACTTGTAAGTCTCATGACCTGATAAAAGTAAGATTTAAATGTGTAAAACATGACTTTTTTGCTCCTGTCAATATTAGAGAATAATCATGGAATTATGAATATAATCTCCACTTATAAACACTGTAACATATAACACATCCAAACATCACTCATAAGTACAGTACTGTGCATCAGCATCGTCCCTAACCCTGGTATACTGAGGCCATGTGCCCCTGGTATACCGAGGCCATGTGCCCCTGGTATACTGAGGCCATGTGCCCCTGTTATACTGAGGCCATGTATTCCTGATATACTGAAGCCATGTGCCCCTGGTATACTGAAGCCATGTTTCCCTGGTATACTGAATATTATTATAATATATAGTTATAATTACTATAATATTATTAACAACATTAAGTCAGGTAAATTCTGATAATTTGAATAATCACATTAATAATTGCTTTATTAAAAAAAAAAGTAAAGGTGTGTAAGCCACATGACCTGATAAAATAGTCATATATTTCATATATAATTATGGAGAAACCACAGTACAAAGCCTCAAAATGTAGTTATGTTCATTTATGTACAGCACTGTATTACTAAGCAGGAAGACTGTGTGTGTGTGTGTGTGTGTGTGTGTGTGTGTCAGGTATCAAAAGAAAGAGCTGGCATATTAAACAATAGAGAAACATATACAATGTGTACAGAATTAAATGTCCTTGCCAAAATCAATTTGTACTTGTCATCACTTTCCTTTTAAAAAAAAGTAAAGGTGTGTAAGCCACATGACCTGATGAAGTAGTCATATATTTCATATATAATTATGGAAAAACCACAGTACAAAGCCTCAAAATGTACTTATGTTCATTTATGTACAGCACTGTATTACTAAGCAGGAAGACTCTGTGTGTGTGTGTGTGTGTGTGTGTG
This sequence comes from Euthynnus affinis, assembly GCA_029490765.1. Classification (NCBI taxonomy): domain Eukaryota; kingdom Metazoa; phylum Chordata; class Actinopteri; order Scombriformes; family Scombridae; genus Euthynnus; species Euthynnus affinis. The sequence goes on along the minus strand of CM055850.1, from coordinate 24,533,608 downwards.
TGTGTGTGAGGTGTCAGATGTCAGGTGTCGACTCCACCCCCTCCTGCAGCAAGCTGCTCAGAGCAGGGAGAGAAATGTTCTACTCCTGTTTTAGAAATGACACAGTAGCCTTGAATTTTGGCCATTTGGACTGAAAATACCCACATTTTGTAGATATATGTGTTGCGAATCCAATGGTGTACATTTAAAAGTTGTGAGATTTACGGTTTAGACAATAGTCCCTTAATTGATCCATGTGTGCCTGCTGAGAAAATGGGTCTCCCATTGAAACCCATTATAATCTGGAAATCGCTCACCGCGCTTGGAGGCCAATATTAGGAAAACCGGACCTCCTATGACAAAGTTTTTGATATCTTTGGGTCAGGAGACTCTACTGAGCGATATATTACAATCTGAAGCCATAAGCATGAGCGGTCTCAGAGAAGATAGCAGTTGATTGCCACTGAAATTTGGGGAAATTTTGGAGGAATGTGGGAAAAATTTGAAATTGTTTTTGCATTTTTTGGACTTCCTGTTGGATTTAGGTATGGGGTGTCAGCGTATGATTTTTAGCTCTTGCGAAGACGAACAATCTCGTCTTGGTTGCATCTGTCTGCGACATTCCTACGGGCCGTAGCGTCCGAAAATAAAATCTCTCCCATTGACAACCATTATAAAAGTCACCAACTTTGGAGGCTGATATTTTGAAAACCGGACCTCCTTTGACAAAGTTTTTGATAACTTTGGTTCATCAAAGTGTATAGAAAGATATATTAAAATCTGAAGCCATGACCATGAGCGGTCTCGGAGGAGATGTCGTCTAAAGGTCGTCTGCCATTTTGTTCAAAAAATGTGACATTTTTGGATTTTCTGGAATTCCTGTTGGATTTAGGTCCGGGGTGTCAGTGTATGATTTGTAGATCCTGAGCAGACGAACAATTAGGCGTTGGTCCCGTGTCTCTACGCCATTCCTGTGGGCCGCAGCGGCCAGAGAACTGCCAAAAACCAACTAGGTGGCGCTACAGAGCTAATTTGGGGTGGAGGGGTATAATTTTTACATATTATCGAATTTTTCGCTGGACCGGTCGTCCCTGCCAAATTTGGTGAGTTTTAGAGCATTTTTAGGGGGCGAAATTCGGGGGGAAAGTCGCGTATATAGAAAGAAAGAAAGAAAGAAAGAAAGAAAGAAAGAAAGTAACTGCACAGTAACAATAGGGTCTTCGCCCTTTGGGCTCAGGCCCTAAAAAAGCTTCAAGTTGAGAAACTGTGTCTAACCAACCATATATTCAAGTCCAGAATCACCTCCCTCTGATCCACTTCATGGGTGTATGCTCTCAATCCAGTGATCCTGAGAGGCTGGAATTAGGGAAACATTTTAGAGGAACTACCACTACTGGTCAAGGATCCGATATAACCAGCAATGCTCTGATGTGTCTCCTTTTATGTATGACCAACAATACAATATCTATGTCTAAAACACTTTGTACTTTGCTTTAAAAAACATGCATCCAGTCAAAAGAAACTGCTCACTATTTAACTGAACATATATAAAATAACTAATGGAGGCAAATATCCTACTCACAATGTGTCCAAAGTGGACCTTGGTAAAAGTGAACGTTTTGAGCGCGGGGTTGGAGAGCCTGATGGACGACTGGATGCTTCCTTTGAGGAGTTTCTCCATGTACATCCCAAAGAAAGGCCAGGCCTGCTCCAACACCTGAACACACCAGACAAAACAGAGCATATGAAAACACCTCGATTCCACGCCTTAATCAAATACTGTAGCAAAAATATCACTTGTATTTGTACATAGAGGGATTACTTACAGCCACTAAGCACCATGAGGTTGTTATGTGATTACAGCATCTTTCAAAAATTATACTCATGACATAAGTTTTTCTTTATAGTTGAGTAAAAATCCAGTTGTAATGTGCTGCTTACTGCATTTAATCTCAGTGACCCCGGATCGGATTATCGTCACAGTGGCTTTAACTAGACCTTAGAAATCTTAATCAACTTATTACAGTATGCTTTGCCCGTCCTCTGATCTACTATATAACAATTAGCTGGTTCTTAGCACTTGCAGAGATGTAACCTGTCTGTGTTGTAACTAGCTTTGTCTTCATGAAAACAGACCTTTCGAATAAACTATATGAACTACTTGAACATGTCATTTGACGCAGGTTAACATTATTCACATGGGTTCAGGTGCAGTTGTGAGCATGAGCATACTATTATAGTGCTATAATAAATATGTGCATCTGTTGAAGGGGACATGCACATTTCCAGGTCTATATCTATATCGTGGGGCTCTACTGGAATACTATATTGACCCTTTATGCAGCCCCTCAGTTCAGTCAAAATAAAAAAAAAACAACACTGACCAAGCAGGACGGGCTCAATTAAAACTGTGAAAAGTAGCTCTGCACCATCTCATAAAGCAGTAAGAAGGAAAATAACTTTATTCTGATAATGTACCTTGTTAACCCAGCTGACTTTCTCGACATCAGGGAAGGTGACCTTTAAAAAAACAAAACATGATAGCAAAGTTAGACATGTTTTTTTGTTTTTTTTTTATTTCCAGTTAGTAGTGATTATTGAACTTGATTATAATTGTGCAGCCCAAACAACACAGTGGCATGCATGATGATGGAGAAGGTGTGGGTTATATTGTCTTTGACCGGTGAATATCATTGTAAGTCTCCAATTATTTTATTATTCATCATGCAAATTTCAAAATGACTCATGACCTGTTAGACTGGTCAATCCAAAAACAATGTAATTTGTTCCCATTTCATAAGTTTTACCATTTATCCATGATTGTGTTAATAAGAATGGACGTGGAGAAGCACAGTGGTATTATTTAGGGCTTACCAAAGCTTCTTTGCAGTATCAAAACTGTGGGCTGTAACAAAGGTTTGGAAACACGTTCTAGTTCACAGCATTTGATGGGCCCACACCTTATTCAAATAAATTAAAGCACCATCAGAGAGGTGTGCAACTTACACATAACAACATATTAATGTGGTGAAATAAGATATGCTGAATAAAGCTCTCTCAAATGAGTTGGAAGAGAAGAGCCCTACTGTCTAAAATCTGTATTTTAGTCATGACGTCACCATTATTTTTCCCAAACACACTCACGAGACACTTGCAAGACATAAACTGTACAAGTGCACATAACATTCCTCTGACATTTAGAGAAACCCTCATTGTTTCTCCCTGCTTAGTTCCCATGAGTCACTGTTTACGTGGGTGTGGTGCCAGTGTGGAGAGGCGAAACCTCCTGTAAACTAACTACACAGTTGGTTGGCTTACGCCATTTCCAAGTATTAAAAGGTTCAGCCCAAGTCTGGCATGTCATGCAAATAAAGTGTCCTGTAGTCAAGGCAACAGAGAGTGTAACATGTCCTGGGGTTATTTCAGGATGCTTTACATAATTTGGATGCGTTTCCTTGTTTGACCAAAAGAGATATCAGTGACCACAAGAACATAAAATACAGATTTGACATGTCCTATCTGCAGCTTTCTACAGTGATTGGAAATGCCTTTAAACAAGGCAGTTCACACCCACTGCCCCAATAAAGATGCTTACCTACACTATAAGAAGAAGTATTTAGATCCTTTACTTAAGAAAAAGTACCAACACAGTAATCTAAGAACACTCCATTACAAGTAAAACTCCTGTAAGAGAAATCCTACATAAATAAAAGTATATAAGTATTATGAGCTTGCTGTAGTTAAAGTATTTCAGTAAAAGTAGTGGTTTGGTCGCTCTGACTGATACATTATTACATATGATATCATTAGATATTTAATACTGAAGCATCACTGTGTGAGCAGGATGTTACTGTTGTAGCTGCTGGAGATGGAGCTAGTTTCAACTACTTTATATACAGTTAGTTAGTTTAGTCCACTGGTTCCCAACCTAGGGGTCGGGCCCCTCCAAAAGGGTCATCAGATAAATCTGAGGGGTCCTGAGATGATTAATGGGACAGGAAAGAAGAAAAAACAAACTTCTGATACACAAATCTGTTTTCAGACTTTTTCTCTGTTTCGTTTTTGGTGAAATATTGGATCATTTGAATATTTATTGAAATGAAAGCATGTGAGAAGTTTAGAGGGAAAAATCACTATTTGGTGGAGCTGTTAACAACTCATAGACATCTGAAATGTGACCCCGACTACACACTGCTTTTTGTGAGATGTCAAAAGCCAAAAAGGTTGCAAACCACTGGTTTCATCTTTAACAATGTGTTGTATTTAAAAACAAAAAAGAAAGAAAAAAACAAGGAAAAAAAAACTTGTATTATCTATTGTCTCAAATCTTTATCTGAAAAGTAACCAAAGCTGCTAAATAAATGTAGTGGAATAGAAAGTACAATATACTCAAGCACAAGTACCTAAAAGTGTACTTAAGTACTACATGAGTAAATGTAGTAAATGTAATTAATTACTTTCAACCAATGACTATAATATAAATCTGTGATAGTGGATACATTTGCTCTGTACATACCCATGATGCCATCTGTAAAGCACTTTTTAGCTCCTTGTTGATCACATTTTTTTCGTTGTCCACAAAGTCGATGGCGGTTCCGATCCGGACGTCTTTCCACACGCGGTTCTTCCTCCACCAGGTGATCATCATCATGAACAGCAGCACCCAGCTGATACTGAGTCCCAGGTATCCTGTCAGGTAGACGGGATAGAAAAACACGAAGGCCCGCCCGATATAAAACAGAAACTCCATCATGATGCGATTTACAGAGGACGGGGTCAGCTTTTCGGCGCTGCCACGGATGCTTTCCCCGAGCCCCGCTCCCTCAACCGGGCCGCTTGGATGCGTCTGACCGGCGGATGACATTGTCTCGGACTCCCGGTAGGACTCCGTTCCAAAAAGGATCCAAACTTGGTAACGCTCCCTGAACGAGCAGATTTATGTTTTGCTTGTGGTCGGCTCACTATTTGAGCGCTTTATGAAGGAAAACAAACTGCAGCACCCATCATAGTGTGTAGAGTCAAAATGAACCGTGTCAGTCTCAAAACTTCCGTGTTTGAAACTTGTAAAAGGCAGGTAGACACACCTGCACCCATGGGTGGGGAATGCGAGTAACCAAAAAAAGAAAGGGAGGGAATTCCACCCTAAAACTGAATGCGTGTTTATGATCTATAACAAACCAAAATTTAAGCAGTGGTTTTTATCGTTTCTATGGTTTAATCTACAACTCCCCAAATCTAAACCCATTTAATTTGACAACAGAAGATTAAATAGGAGTCAGTAGAAAATGAATGTATGATGACAACAGTATGACCCGCAGATGGCGCCAGAGGGCTCAGAGCTGTGATTTCCTGGCTGCACTGACAGCACATGATTTGCAGTGCAAATACATGCAGACATGATACATTTTCACAGTGATGGAAGAAGTATTCAGAGCCTTTAATTAAGTAAAAGTACTAATTCAGCAATACTTGGATCATTTGAATATTCATTGAAATGAAAGCATGTGAGAAGTTTAGAGGGAAAAATCTAGGGCTGTAGTCTGTTTGTCGACTAGTCGATTAATTGGTCGATACTCTCTCATCCGACTAAATTCTCATTGGTCGAATAATCTCCGTGTATCTCTATCTCTACTTTCATGAAAGAGAAAAGTGCTACATCAGTAGCTTTCTGGGACTAATCCATTATTTTCCTGCAGCGGGGGGACAGACCAACTAACTACCTTTTGAAAACAGTGCATTCAAAACACCCCCGCTGTTTACACAACTTTGGACTCTTCCAAACTCCGGAGGTCTAACTCCGTTACAGACCGTTTCTCCTACAATTATATCAACAAGAACCCCTGCCAGGCCAAAAAATATTTTTTAATACTAGAGTTAACGCCAAATATCCACTCATTCAGAAATATTTAGCGTTTGGGAGTCTGTGCAGCCCGTGAGTCAACCACTGTGTTGTTGCCTGGGAAACGAGCAACTGTGTTATACGTCATTGCGTAGTATGTTTGCTTAGCAATTTGGACACAGAGAAAGTGACGGTGGATATGAGTGGAGCAGAGGAAAAGGTTATCGGTAAGTTGTCAGTCTGGCAGTAAATGTACAGCACAGACTACAGTGTGTCAGTTAAATGATGAAAAGTCCCGTCTGTTGTTTCTCCAAGTGCTGGAAAAGTGAAGGGAGTTAGCTCCAAAGTTAGCAACGATGGGTTAGCCTAGCCTGAAGACGCTAAACAGAGAAATACAGAATTCATTGTAACATACCACCCCCCCCTCCCGCGCGCGACTAATCGATTAGTCGCTGATTATTTACAATTTTAGTCGACCAAGGTTTTCTTTGGTTGGCTACAGCCCTAGAAAAATCACTATTTGGTGGAGCTGTTAACAACTCATAGACATCTGAAATGTGACCCAGACTACACACTGCTTTTTGCAAGATGTCAAAAGCCAAAACAGTGGGAAATAAAGCTGTCAAATAAATGTTGTGGCGTAGAAAGTACAATATTTTCCTCTGAAATGTCGTGAAGTGGAAGTATAAAGTAGCATAAAATGGAAATACTCAAGTATAAGTACAACAAAATTACACGTTAGTACAGTATTTGAGTAAATATAAAGTAAGATGCCCTCTGGATGAGGGATTGAGAGACTTTTATGATATATATACAGTATATATAGACACTTCTTTCTTTGAAAATCATAGTATCATATTAAAAGGAAACAGTTCTTTAAATATTTGGATCGAAGGATCTTTATTTATTCTGCACAAAACAAAGTTACAATTTCATCTTTGTAAAATATAATCCCAAATATTGCACATATAGAGGTTTAATATCATTCATTCACTCTCCTATCTGGTTGCACTGACAGTCGTTGGCACTGAGAAGAGAAAGGAACTCAATTCTATATATTCACAAAGCACTTGGTGGAAACCTTCCTGGTTATCTCACGTCTTCTTCACTTAAGACCAATGTCATGCTGCACTAGGTCCCAAGACTATTCAGTCCTCAAAAATCATCATTGGGAAATTGGCTTTCAAATGCTATGTACCAGAACAATCTGCAGGCTTGTAATTTTACACAAGATAATCAATTTTAATCAATTTAAATCCCTTCTGACTAACATAGAGCAGTGTGAATGCATGTGTTTTTGAATTGTTGATGTTGTCCCTGTTTGTTTGTTGTATAATATGAAGATGCTGTCATTTTTGTGTACTTTTGTTTTTTAAATGTATTTTTATTATTTCTGTTGTTCTTATGTATGATTTGTTGTTGATGTATATTTTAAGTTTCACATGCTTTTATATGTACTAATGGAAATCCTTGTAAAAGAGCTTGTTCTGTGATCCTTTGTGTTTAAAGAAAGATAAAAAAAAAAAAAAAACATTTCAGAGTTTTAGGAAGAATTGGAGGGAAGTTTGTCTTAATGTTCAGACACAATCAACACTTTGTTGTGACTGCTTTGGTACAACTGGGTGATTTAGACTTGATAATAAATTCAGGATACTTTTGTTTTAAATGTATTGAGGAACTTGTATTCATATAGTTTTGGAAAAAATGTTTTTGTTTGTATTTCACAAGTTTAGCTGATATATGTGATGGGAAATTCTTAGATATTGTTGAAAAAAATTGCTAATAAAAAATACATTCATGACACCGAGGAGTCACACTGCTCCAATGTTAAGCAAGAAGACTTGTTTACTGGAACAGCAGTTAACTTTCAAGTTTAATTTCAAAACCAAAAGTGATTGTTAATCTGATTTACACATGCATACACAGACATTTCCTGGAATAGATCAAGTTCCTTCCATCAGCCTCCCAGTAGCTATAAACATTTTCAAGGCAATATGTGGCTCTGACTACAAGTATTTCCATGACTCACCTATTAATGATGGCCTGTAAATTTGGAGGTGACCATGATTATATATTGCATGCATTTAAATGGTTAAGTGAATTGCAAAATCAAAATTAGCACATGGTTAAAACAATAAAATAAAAAATTAGCAGATAATTAGCAGTTACTTAATGTTGTAAGGCAGTGTAAAAAGTAAGGCATTTGTTTCTGTTATCTTCTCACATGATCGTGTCACTTGAATGTAATCAAGTATTCAGGATATGCCCCGGCATCATGGAAGATCACATACATGCTTGGCTTGGCAGTGTTGTCCACAACACTGTCATACTTCTGAACGGAGACGTTACCCTTGGTTGGTGGTACAATCATGTTTTGTGTTCCAAGCGTGTAATCCCCCGTCAGCACACGGCAGAGGTACATACACTTCTCCCCTTGTGCATTTGGCCTGGAGTAGGTGTTGCTAGCAGAGTAACTAGCATTGACAGCAAAGTATGTGCCATTGCCATAACAAGCAGCTGAAAACAGGATAGTAGCAGTTATTAGCAGAGTTGTGAGATATTTGCTATAAATCCCTCATATTACATATTGACAAAATAAATAGTCAGAAACAAATTAATATTTCACTACATATTATTAGTGTATTATGTGTAAGACAGACTTGAAAAACTGTGAAACAGTCCTTTAAGTGTGGTGTGAAAACTCACAATCAACATTACTACATTACATTTTTTTTTTTAAATTATCACAATGTCCCTGGTTTGAGTCTGACTGGTGACCATCTCCTGTCACCTATTTACTTAATATTGACTCTAACAAACATCTTAAAATGCCCCAAAAAATATTCTCACCATTCTTTCCTGCGTAACTCCTGTTGAAGCCAAGTTCGTTGATGATGTCCACAGTGGTGTGGCAGGTACCGTGGAAGAGACGTTTCTCGTTGTTCTGATGACCATTTCTCTGCTCCATGTCACGCTTCTTGATCTGGATGCTCTTCCATAATATTGGATTCTGGATCCTCTGAATCTAAGAGGAGGTAAAAGCACATTTTTCTGAATGTTTATGTCTTTTACTTTCATCACTTTTGCTATAAAAATGAAATTTAAATAAATTTGATTTAAGAACTGAAAGGGTTAATCTAGAAGTCAGTATGCACTGATTTCCTGCTCTATTAACTTGAATTCTGTTCTCAAAGAACAACAGACAATGAATTGTCATAGCTAAAACATTCATTGCATACAGTGCATGTTAAAGGTAGACTACCTTAATAACAGCTTGCTTGCATGTGGCCTGGAACAGATTCAGTACTTCATTGTACTCTGGTGTTCCAGCCGTGATGGTGACGGCATGACACGTGGTGTTGGCTGGCATGGCATCCCAGTGCTCAGGCACATCTTCATCTAGTGGCATAAAAAAACAGTTTCATTTGTATCACTCCTGGCATCATTGAAGTTTTGGCATTGTTTTTCAGTTTACAAAATCTGTGTTGACAACTGGATCCTACGATATAGATATAGAACGATATAGATAGTGCTGAGAAAGTCGTCAGTTAGAAAAATCATGCTAAAGGCTTCAAATCATTTGCAATACATACAGATTCAAATATTGTTTGAATGGGCTTCATTCTGGTTTCATATTGAAACTTTTAGCATTACTTGTGCATTATTATCTTTGTTTGAGAGGATACAGATGCAGACCTGCAAAAATAACAAGTCTCCATTTGTCAATGAAATACCTTTTAGTTTGTCAATTCTCTTTATCTGTAGGGTGCGTCCCTGGTTATCAGTAGCAGGTCCTTTTGGCATGGTGACAGTGTAGTCTTGACCCTGGACTGTGACTTTTACAGTGGGCAGCTGGTTTTCCAATGCTTGCTCAAGCTGGCAGTTGGTTCTTGAATCAAAACTCTGAAACTGAAACCCCTGCTGCTGGTACTGCCAGTCTGCCACTGTTCCCGCCAGCACCTCTTTCCTCCTCATATCCTCCTCATCTCTCGCCCTCTTCAGCATCGTATAGATCTCCTTGCTGGCTTCGAGCACATTCTTGCTGTTTCCCTCAATGGTGATTGTGGCTTGGGCCTTCTTGCTTTCGATCTTTATGCTCACGCCCATTTTCTTCTGGATGTCAACAATTTGCTGGTAGTCTGCTTTAGAGAGGCTGTGGACTGAGTTGTCTACAATGTTCATTGTGTTGTACTCTTTGGATATCAGGTCGTTGATCCACTGCTTAGCTGAGTCTACTTTAATCTGTGAGTCACCGCAGATGTGGAAGCAAACAGCATCCACTTCAAGAGCCTCAAAGACAAAATCACCTTCATCCTGTGGCTTGTCAGCACTTTGACTAATAAAAAATGCTAAAAGAATACATTCAAAGTTTCATATTAGAATTTTATATTAAAAACTGATTATGGATAAAGGAATAGAAACACCATTTGTTTACATTTATTATACTTACATATGATTTTGGAGCTCATGTTTCTAAAGAAGCCTCCTTTACCCTTAGGTTCAGTGGCTTCCCTTTGATGCATACTGTTGTAGAACTCTTGAAGCATGGGTGTCTGGAAAATAACTACCCGGATTTTCTTCAGGGTGCTGGAAGGATTTTGGCTCAACACATCAATCACTGCATCCAACATGGCATCCGCCACCTGCCTTGCCTGTACATTACCTTGACCTAAAATAGATCAGCAGAAATTACAGACTTTTATTAAAATCAAGGTAAATCTGCACCCAACCAGAAAGACAAAATCCAACTAAAAGAAGATTAATAAAATATATGGATGAAGCTGTCTTAAAGAAAATGTCAATGTCATCCTGCTGATAAATCTCACCTGTGCCAATGGCAGGAAACGAGACAGAAGTGTATGAGTTTTTCACACACATCTGGAGAGCCTCTTTCACAACCTTGTTGATTTTTACAGGGTCCGTTTGTCCGACCAGGTGGAGAATCTTCTTACACTTGAGGTTACCTGGCTGGGTCATTATGATGCCTTGGTTAGGCTGGGCACCTAAAGGTGTAGACAGTGGATTTAAATGCGAGAAACATACGTGTGTGTTTAGGTCACAGTTGTTTTCTGAGCAATTTTGTATCACGATGTAGACTACAGAATTGGCTTAATAATTGACTCTGTGTATCAATGTCATGAACCACATGTATGGTTACACCTTATCTGTAAAAATATACCCGTTTAAGTGTCATAAAAGAATAAATGTTTTACCAAGGGTTTGGCATTCTGCTTCAACAGCCTGACCAGCTGCATCCAGAATAGCCTTGGATACTCCTAGAGTTGAGAAAGAATAAATATTGTAAATAAAATAAATCAATATTCATGTTGCATTAAGCATTATCCACAACATGTTAATATTTACAAATAAGCTACAAGTAAGATTAATCTTATGTATGTACAATTGTATTTATTCAAAATTTGCATGATTAAATTATTTCAGTTCTGGATATTATATACCTGACTTAAGAGTGAACCCCTCATTGGAGGAGTTCACAATGACATCAGTGGTCTCTTTGGTTATGTCTCCTGTGACCGCCTGTATAGCCACAACTCCCATTTGGGTCTCATGCATTCCTGAGCTCGAGGTGATTTTAGAAAAGGGACCTTGTGGCAGTAGAAACAAAACAAGAATTAAAATCAAAGTCAAAATGATAAGCATTCTACAGTTGCACTTTACTGCTGCCTAAACTATGTGAACACTAACTTGTGATGTGAATTTATCATTAGCTTGTAGGTAAACTGTTGATTTAATCTTTGCAGATTTTTAAATGCAGCACAACATTGTAATTGCACATTAAAATGTTCCAACAATATTTCCTACCTGAACTTTGTGTGGAACTGGAGGCCACTGGATCACTTGAGGCACTGGGGAACTTCTTTTTAAATTCATCACTAAAAGCCTGAAGACACAAACAAAGAGATGTCTGATACCAAAACACTCACACCAAAGCAGTGTCTCATAGTTAACAGTGTTGTAGTAGTGGGATATTACTAGTTGATGTTGTTGATGTGAACCTACCTGGATAGTCTGTGCATCTTTTGGGTAGAGGATAATCATGATCTTCTTCAAGTGCTTAGGTTGTTTCTTACTGCTGAACGCTATGATTTCATTCAACATCAAAGAGGCTGCAAGGTCTTTTGGGAAACCCAGGTTTCCAGTACCCATGGCGGCAAAAGATATGGAGGTCAGACCATTGTCCTCTGCCTTGCCCAAACAGTCCTTGAAAATGCCACTCAGTGTCTGTAAGGCATAGCATAAAGGCATTTAATATCTAGGTGCAAGGTATTTAAATATTACACAGTTGTTGCAGGCATTTAGTAGTCCTTGTCTCTACGGTATAACAAATAAATCTTTGTGTCATGACTTGAGGCAGAATAGCTCAAATTCATGCTCGCACTGTACAAATTGGCAAGATAATGTTTTAGAAGAACTGCTGTGACAGAAAAAAGCAAAAAATATGATCTCATATGTTTTCCTTATGATGTGCTTTCATTTGATCTGAAAAGAGAAAAACTAAACTAAAGAATTAAAAAGGACTGAATTAACAAATACAATGTATGACTAAACACTTCACCTTTTCAGCTGCGCCTTGTCCCTTGTCCCAATGTGGTGTAACTGCATGAAACACTTGTTTGCTCTTCAGGTTGCAGCCATCAGTGACGATGACCTCACCCACATTTCCACTTGCATTATTTGCATTTACCAACTGCTGAAGTCTGGGTCCAGCCACACTCAAGATGGCATTTGAAACCGCTCCTTTGTTCAGTGCAAGATCTTCAAAAACTGTATTCACAGTTACCTCCGTCTAAAGATATGTTAATAGGATGTTATCAGTTGCATGTTCTTCATTTTTACAACATCTTTGTTTAAGATAATAGAACAATCAAGAATCAGTGCTACACTAAAATTAATCTAAACAGAATCAGGCAAATCCTATAAGACCACATTTTATAGAGTAAGGATACTTAAAGAGCTAGAGGATGGGGTCAACAGTTAATGCTACAAAGTCTAGTGGTTGGTAATTCTGTAGAAATGTTACACTACTTGTTTGCTCTTACTGAGGAAGGATAAAAAATATGTATAAAAGTACCGTGGCATTCTCAATATTTCCTGTCATCAAAGTGATATCCACACCCTCTTTGGTCAGCACTTGACTCAAGCAGTTTGGGTCAGATCTAGCCTTTTTCACAGGTGGAGGTTTGATGTCTTGGGTCTGAGTTTGCTTAGAAGGACTGACACCATGATTTCCAAACTCCTGTCTGACAGCTGCCTCCATGGCCTGAACAGCACTGTCATCGTTATTCACGAAATGTATCCTCTTCAGGGTATTGTCATCATATTTGTCCTCACAGTGTTCCTTCACTGCTTTGATGATGGTGACGGCACACAACTGGAGAGGAAAGCCCAGATTTCTGCTGATGGCGGGGATAGCAACAGAGATGCAGCCATGCTCTTCAGCAAGATCTAAGCTTCCTTTGACAGCTCTTTTCAAAAGTGACAGGGCCTTCTGGGGTTTGGTTGGGTCAAAATTGGGTCCCACTGCATGGATGACTTTTTTGCACAAAAGTTGGCCCCCTGCACAAGTTATGACAGTGTCTCCTGGCTTGAGTTTTCCTTTCAAGTTAATTAGTTTGTCACATTCATCCTGTAACTGCGGGCCAGCAGCCTTCAGAAGTGCTGCTGCAAGACCTCCACTATGTTTCAAGTCCTCATTGGAAGCGTTGACAACTGCATGCACTGGGTAACTGCACATATCCGCTTTGCAAACAGCTATTTCTACCCCATCAGGTGTCTGAAGCTGGTAAACAGGTTTCTGTACTTGTCTGAAGGCATTGTCATCCTGTCCATCACTGGTCTCATCAACCAGCTGGACCAGGCAGCTGGTATCAGTCATGAGTGAGTTGACATACATAGTTTCTTTATCCTTGAAGAACTTCTTCAATCCAGGCTTGGAGACTTTTAAACTTTCAAAGTAGACAGAAGAGATTGAGTCTTCGACTGAGGTCTTGCAATCTGCAACGTTGACTCTAGAACCATTTAGACAGACGGCCTCTTTTCTGTAAGACACCACCACTTTGTCTGCCACCTGCTCCAACCAAGCTGTGTTATGTTTTTTAATGTACTGAAGTATGGAGTTGGGCTTGACCACAACAACCTCTTCAACTTGAGCGTTTTGTTTTAAGTAGTCATCAAGTTTAGTGCTAACTCTTATGACAGTATCCTTGTGGCCAGATACCACGACTTGTTGTCCTTTGGTCTGGATTCGAATTTTCCTGCACAACTCTTTGTTGGCATTCTCTAATTGACGGATCAGATTTTGCCACTCTGGCTTCTTCAGGACATTAGTATCTTCAACATCAATATATTGAGATATTAGCAGCCTTCCCAAATGATCTGCAGCATCATTCAGATCTCTGTCAGACACAGCAAGGAGCAGGACTTGTTGGGCTTTTATCTCAAATGCTGCATTTATTCTACTTGATGTGAGAAGAGCATCTGTAAGTTCCTCTTGTTGTTCGTCCTTCAACAAGTCCAGTACAAATTTATCCAATTCTAAATTCTGTCGTTTTAGTGCAAGCCCTTGTTCGACTATAATGTTATTTGCTGACCAAATCTCGTCTGCTAAGCCAGTTACTGTCAAAGCTGCACTCTCTTTTCTAAATGACATTTTGAGTTCAGGGTAAACTTGTAGCAGCTTGTCCTGAAGGCCATCTTGACACAGAATGTGGTAAAGAGACGGTGACACTTTGATTTCTTTGGTTACGCTTGATTTCTTCCTCTGAACCCTTTTCACAATCTCGTTTACAACTTCATTAAGAGTTTGCTCTAGTCTGTTGACATCATCCACAAGGCCAGCCACTGATAAGATACACTTGGCTTTATTAGGCACAACAACCACATCCTCATTGAGTAGTGTCTGTTTGATCTTGTTCTCAGACTCTTCCCATATATCTGACTCCAGCTGCAACTTCAGGGACTTGAATTTTGACACAGATTTTGAAAAAGCTGACTTCACTGTGTCTGTCCACTCTTTGATGATGGCATTGGCATTCTTTTGTTGTAGTAATGCAGGAAAAGGGCTCAGGCGTACAGTAGATTGTTGGAGGTTGACGCTGCAGAAGTGTTTTGCCAAGTCACTAAGAACAGTTTCTGCTGCTGATTTATTGCCATTTAGGTATTGCCAGACGGCAACATCAATGGGTTCAGATATCGCAGGAGGGAGTTTTAGCGGAGGCTTGTCTTTTCCATAGAGGGCTGTTCCCAGAGATTTATAGAAAGGATAAACTTTGATCTCTTCCCCTCTGATGTGATGCTTCTTCTTCATGATTTTCTGAACAGCTGTGGTAAACAAAATAATTTTAAGTCAAATATTACTTGTCCAGAATAATTCATATCAAGGTAATCTGATATTAATTAACTTATATGTTCACACATTAATATATATGTACTGTTAAGTGCGCTACCTCTAAGGTCTTTAAAGGTGATGAGAGCAGATTGTTCCACTTCATTAAGAGTGATATTTTCCACATCCCCACCTGCATTTTCAAAATACAGGCAGAGGACATCTTCACTGAATTTTGTAATGCCTTCAATGACAACTTGCTCTGTGTCTACAAGAGTCCGGACTGACAATCCCTTGTTCTTGAATGTCCTGTTTTGGGGGCATCTGGTCACAAAATGAGTGTTTTCTGTGTGATAGAGATAAAAATGAAGGCAGTTAGGTGTTAAGTCTTTTATAAAATAATACAAGCAATAAAGAAATTTTTGTGCTTTCCTTAATCATTTTTGTGGAAGCGGACATACTGTTAACAAGGTCAATCTTTGAAATGTGCACATTGTCAGATGGCAGAAAAAAGACTTGCAGAGGTAATAATCGATTAACGTTTTATTTCTTTTTTTTTTTTGCAAAAATGTAAAGCTGGTCCCAGCTTCTCAAACACGAAAAATGTTGTTCTCTGTTTTACATAACTGTAAACTAATATCTTTGGATTTTGGACTGTTGGTCAGATAAAACAAGACATCCGAAGATGTCATCTTGGGAAGTGGGAATTGTCCTCCAAGTCAAAGAGACCTCCAAATGTATGCATAATTTACTGGAGATTCTTCCTCATGTAATTAATTTCAGAGCATGCAATAGCTGATTATAAACAGGCCTTTTTCCCAGCAGACATTTTGACTTATCATAGCAGGAAAAGCACAGCATGTCAATAAGCCAGTATGCACAATACCTGGTCCCTGGAAGGAAAGCAGCTACTGCTGTCACACTGTTACATGTCAAAATGTCTTTTGTGAAAAAGGCTTCTTCTGCGATGCTTTAATATTTCAAGACTGAACAAAGTCTAAGAGCCAAGATAACCCAGTGTTGTGGTTGTCATATGGTCAATGAAAGTGATAATAGTCAGACTGCTAGGTTATTTTGCCCAGAAACAGATGAGGAAACAACACCTGGTTACCTTATCAAAAAGATATATTGTAGAGTTTTTGAGCATTTAATGACAGGAATTTAAATGACCAGGTCATTTTGTTTGTGCTTTATAGTCGTGCTGACAGTTTTGTACTATTCCACTGATCAACAATGAGTGACATCAGTGCGCTATGTGCCAATAAAGTCAGAGAAGAAGACTACTAGCAAGCAAATATGGATGTAAACCATGAAGGTTTCAAATTCTTAAAAAAAAAGAAAAAACAGATGGTGCAAATGTTTGATGAGGAACTAAATGCATTGAACGTGTTTGTTAGCCTACAATAATTCCCACAATGTGTTTTAGTGAGAAACAGTGAATGCTGGAATGAAACATAACTGTCTCTGTCAACAAGAAAAATGCTTTAGGGTACATTTAATGAGAAGTACAGAAGTCTGTCTGATATATATGGACACACACACATACATACATATATATATATAGTCTAGACTAGAATTTAATTTGTCATGTTTGCTAGTGCTATCACTTGTCTCCTAATGTGTGCTATGAAATAAATGTTATCTCATATAAACATACATCTGATAAAACAAACACTTTTTTGCAGCAGTAGCAGCAAGTTGCATCATTTGTAAATGCTGAAAATCACTGGAGTTATGCTGGAGATCATACAGGGTACTTTACACAAGTCTGTAAAAGGGCTATTATTACACACACATACACACTCTATGAATACCTTTTTCACTCTGGAAAGTCACCACAGCTGAAGAAATGCTAGGAATGACTTCCAAGAAGAAGCTTTGGGAGGTAGATGGAGAGTCAAGGTCCCTCATAACGTTCTCCACCAGCATCTCCAAAAACTCCTGGACCATCTTCTCTGGAATATTTCCTAAAACAGCCGAGTGGGAGCACAGCTCTTCTTCTGCTGTCTCATCATCTTTGCCTTTTGCCTCGGTCTCACTTTCAGCTGCTGGTTTGTGTTCATCAGAACTCGACTCTTCGTTTACGGCTGCTTCCGCTGTTAATATGACATGAAGGTTAAGTAACTGAACCCACATTTCTTAATGAAGTGAGATGATATAACAATAAATAACAGTCAGTAATGATTAAAATATCTGTAAGTGTTAAGTGTTTCCCAGGAATTAGACACGAAAAAATTTTCCTTAACTTAAAAAAAATTCTTCCAAAATGATGTGCAGGTTAGTGCAACATTCATTTTATAAACTACTGTGAGAGTGAATTTATATAAATGCCAGTAACTTGATTGAAAATGTCAATAATAACATCATATAGATGCGCATCATTTTCTGAAAAGACAACAAGTTATCAATATTACTTAAAGCACCATGACTTTGTTTTTGCTTGTCTTTATAGCCTATTTACTACTTAGAGCATGTGTAGATAAAAAATAAATCATTAGAAAAAATTTAATAAAGCCTCATTTACTAGCTTTCTTGAAAAATCACAACTGAAGGACAAACAGAAATCAAACATTATGCACATTGTGAATAAGAGTATTTCAAGATGGTGGCTTAAGAAGGAAACAAAAAGTCAGTCTGGCAAACTTCGAGGGACAACAATGAAGATGCTTTTCCAGTCAAACTGCAAAACATTGCGCCAACTCTCGACACACCTTTGCAGCATTCATCATCACAAACAACTTTCCGCCTCTGGGGAATAATAAGATCTTTAAACCTCTTCTCCTGATCAACTGCTTGATGATAACATTTACTAACACTTATGTTATGTGCAGCAATGTATGCTTGACTGTCTCTTAAAATACAAATTGCAATATTTACATTAAATACAGGTTTTTATGTACTATACTATATATTAATATCGGAAAAATATGCAAGTTTTGGCTTAGGTGGGACACCTAAACGACACCTTAAAGTGAATTTTCTAAACTTATAGACTGCTAATTAAGCGCACATTTATGAGATAAGCTATTCTTTTCTGATTTAAGCTCAATTTGATTTAAAGGTTGGGCTACAAAGTTGAAATGACTTCAGAAAATTGTTTGAATGGTTAGATATATTCATCAAGATGAAGATTTAAAGATTTTAAAAAAAATAAACATACTGACAGATAGAACATTTTAAAGACTTTCTTCTCTAATATCCATGGAGGAAATGTTGTAATTTAATGTACTAAATAATAAGGAGACAATTGTGTGCGTGTGTATGTTTGTTTTGAGACTGTCCATGAGGCAACCATGACATTCATCTCTAACAAACAAGGACCAATGTTTCAGAGAAAGAAACATATATTCTGTTTAAAACAGTACTTACGTTTCTTGCTGAGTTCAACAGATTGAGTTTCCTGTACAGAATGAAAAAAAAAGATTTTAGTCACCTCTGTTTTGGATTGCTTTGGCATTTCCTGCAAACAGTTGCACATGGCACAATGCCCTTAATGTCACCAGAATGTTTATTGATGAGGAGATTCATGCCTTACACAGAAAAGCTTTCCATTTACTGTAAGTGTCTTGTGCTCCTAGTTTGGCCCACTTCACATGGTTTATGACTTGCCTCATGACTGCCAGTGAGCTGTGCTGTTCAGCCACAGCCTGTCTATTCACTTTTACAGCTGGTCACACACTGACTAGAACAAAGGTTACATATGAGAAAGGATTCAACAATCCCCATGTGATTAGGAATAGTTGAATATTATCAGTGGTGGTAGAAGTACTCAATATCAATACAATTGTGTAGAAATACTCTTTTACAAATCATGTGTTCAAACTTTTACTTCATACCAAAATTTTCTTCAAGTACCAAAAGTGAATCATTCTAATTACTCAGAATGGCCCTTTTCATAATAATGATTTACTATTTTATAGGATTATAATCAGTTAAATGATGCAGCTGATAAAGGCAGGGCTAATTTTATGATTACCATATACCCCTATACTGCTGAGAGTTTGTGAATTCCCCCTCTGGGATCATTAAAGCCTTTACCTGTAATAGTCACTCATAATTAATTTGTTGATCATAATCTGAACCTGTAAAGTAACTAGTACCTAAAGTTATCAAATACATGCAGGAGAGTAAAAAAACACATTATTTCTGTCTGAATTGTAGGAGTACAAGTTTAAAGCAGCAGAAAATATACTTGAGTAAAGTACTTACAGTAAAAATTGTACTTAAGCACTTGAGGAGGAGTTAATATTAAAGTAATGACAGCAGTGATGGCAGGTTTCACCTGCTCTGTTACAATGAAGGCCTCAAAAACTTGCCCATTATAAATGAAACTACATATTGATGTGATTTTTCGTGAAGAGTCCCCTTTGAATGCTTTGAAGATAATAAAAAAAACACTGGCACAAGACTTCACAGTAACAGACACCTTTAACTGTGTGTGACAGGTTTTAAAAGCAGATTTTTGTACCAACTTACCTGCTTTGTTTTCTCATCTGTAGGCAAACGAACTGTCATCTTCAACACGCTTTTATCTAAAGTGATCTGATGCGTCTCTTTCGCCAAAACATTTTGCTGGTCTGTAAGGTTTTAAAAAAGAAAAGTGCTCAGTGTCATAGAAGTCGGTTATTTTTGTGTGTTTTTTCCGTGATAAAGTCGGAGTCATGGGGTACAAACTTACCCTCCTCTCTGCGGAAGCGCAGCACCGCTGTCCTGCTGCCGTTTTCATATTCAACCTCACAGTCGCCGCCGTTAGCTTTTTTACTTTGGAAATACTTTACCAGTTTGTTTTTTAGTTTTGCTATGTTGTTTTCTTCGAGCTCGACGAGCAGCTCATACGAATATGGGTCGGCCATTGCTGCCGTCCGTACACCCTCTGCTCTGCTTTGCCGCTGCAAGTTACTTTCACTTTTGTTTCTCAGGAAATGATACCCTGAGTCTGTTTTCGACGTCGTTGTTTCGTGTATCCGCGGAGCGCTGATCCAGTTGGGCTGCGACTAAAAGCAGGAAAGACATTTTATCAACGGATATCAACTTTAACTTGTGCAAAACTTGGCTTAACATCCTGAGGAGCAGTTAAGAGAGGTCCGCCTCCCATCTCGTTCTGTCACTTTCGTCTTTTTCCTCGGGACTTTCCAGTGTAAAGCAGGTGAGTATCACCATATTTCTGCACAACAACACTTTCTTTTGTCATATAAATCTAAAGATAGCATTGTTTACATGAATATTAGTGCCGAAATACATGTTAAGTTTGTAATATAAAGCATTAGTCACTTAAAAACTAGCACACAGCCATTGGTTTTATGGTCTCGCTAGTATCTCTCGTAACCGATCGAACAACAAGCGAAATTTAAAAAAATGGCGGTTTAATGAATCTGTAAATGCATTAAAGTGTTTTTTACAAATCAAAATATGAATGTATGAACGCAGATACATGTCATGCCTTGTGCCTGTTACACCTTTTCATGTGCATATGAGTCATGTGTACTCGTAGATTTGAGTGCGCAGTGCAAATAGCAAACTCACCAGTAGTGGAAAGTAATTAAGTACATTTACTCAAGTACAATTTTCAGGTAATTTAGCTGAGTGTTTTAAATTGTAGTTTTTCTTTTGTACTTTTAACTCTGTGCTCCATTAAATAATTTATCTGATAGCTTTAGTTAGTTTCAGATTTAAAACTTTGTATTAAAAAAGAAACTAATTTTTATTTTCAAATGTGTTTTTAAATGTGTCTATTTTCATTTCTATAGCTGTTATTCAAAAGTTAAAAAAAAACCTCTTCGCCTAATCACCTCACAACCCCTCAGATTTATCTGGTGACCCATTGGAGGAGCCTGACCCCTAGGTTGGGAACCACTGGACTAAACTAGCTAACTGTATAACGTAGTTCAAACAGGTTCAAACCATGGTTGTATAATAAGAGCTTTTACAATACACCCATGTTTCAAACTAGCTCAACCGGCAGCAGCCACAACAATAACAAGCTGCTTGCCTCAGTATTAATTACGTGGCCTATTTTTACAGTCACAGGTGACAATTTTACTTTCACTTTTAATGCTTAAAGTAAAATGTGTTGTTATACTTCTCTACTTTTAGTTAAGTAGAATATTAAATACAGGACTTTTACTTGTAATGGAGTATTTTTACACTGTAATTCTTCCAGCCACTGAAACTCACAGCCATCTAAGAAAACATAGTTTAAAATTTTGTAGTTTACACATTTTACATTTTACAAAAAAAGCAAAATATATAAACATTCTTGTGTACTAAATGCAAAAGGAGTGTATTAAGTTCGGTTAAGGGTAGTATTATGGAATAGGAACACATCTACCTTATGATTATGACATCAGCTGGTTACTGATAAACTTATATATTGGATACAGTCTTATATCTCCCTCTACTGGAGTAAAAGGAAAACATCAGTTATAGCTGGTATGATAATATACTGTGGGTCACCTACAGGCTAGTAAAGTTCTTGTTAAATAAATTAATTCCACTTGAAAGATATTTCTATATATGCCTGGTGCTACAAAGAGCCAACATGGCCACTGTGCTCATCAGAAAGAATTAAGCAGAAAATGAGGGTGCAGTCTGGTGATATATCAGCTGCTATAGTATGGAATTAATTTGAGTATAAAATGTCAAAGATATTATGTACATCCAAAAACTGCGCAGTCACTGTTAATTCATAGACACTGACAATCATGCCCCTGCTGCCATAACCATCACAGTCATATATTTATTACCTATTCAGCTCAAAGTAAATAATAAATTAGAAAGTTTAAAGTAATAAAGTAGTATCAATCAATCAATCAATAGTATTTTTTAGTCATCCACTGGTGTTTTTTGTCTTGATTCAAACATGTAAGGTGTATGCATGATATTTGATCATATTATTTTTAACACCGATGTCATACTTTACTAACACAAAGTCTTTCCCTAGGTCTGTTTAGGAACCATGGCCAGCACATTACATTTTCCTCTTCATGGGCCTTCACTTAACATTGTGAAACAATGTGGACTGGCCGGTTTGAGTGATATCATTCAAAGCAAATTTGGATGTGTGGCCGCCTTTGATGGTGTGAATTTTGAAAGGGATCACAGCATTGCACAGCTGACAAGGCCAGAGAGGAGGTTTGAAGGAACGCTTCATCGAGGTGTTCGGTTGTCTGTGTGGAAGGCTGATCTCACCAACTTTCCGGCGGATGCTGTTGTGAATGCTGCTAATAGCGGTCTTCAGCATTACGGTGGCCTTGCTCTGGCTCTGTCCAACGCTGGTGGTCCACAAATCCAAAAAGACAGCAATGACTACATCAATTGGAAAGGTAAATTGAAAACAGGAGATGCAACTGTCACTGCTGCTGGTCTTCTACCATACAAGATGATAATTCATGCCGTGGGCCCACAACTATCAAAACCCGTCTCCACGGCTGATATTAATTATGCTGAACCGCAGTTGAAGAAGACCATCACAAGCATTCTTGACAAAGTTAAGGAACACGGTCTGCAATCTGTTGCCATTCCTGCTATAAGCTCTGGACTGTTCAACTTCCCCTTGCCACTATGTGCAGACATCATAGTGAAAACTGTGAAACGATATTATGACAACTCTTCCCATCATGCACATCACCCGCAAGAGATCTTCCTAGTGAACCACGATGAGCCTACGGTCAGAGAAATGGAGAGAGCCTGCAATCAGTGGTTAATGTCATACAGCCAAGCAGCTGCAAGCAAGAGCAAAGGTCCTTACGAAACCTCAGCACCTACTGTCAAGATTGGAAATGTCCATCTGATTCTGAGGAGGGGTAACATTGCAGAACAGAAGGTAATAATATGTAATGTTTCTTCAATATCTAATGAAGTGATAATTTAATTATTTTATACAATTTGAATGTCTGCATGCATAAACATTTATTTTCCAGTTAAACAGTGTTTTAAAAGGTGTTACATGTCATACTTTTTGGTATTTTTCATATTTTCTTAAAAGTCTTAATATAAGCTATATTGTTCTTCAGATCTCTTTCGTTCACCGTCCTTTTTGTGCCCTCTCAGACAGATGTCATCGTCAACACTGTATCACCAGACAGAGACTTGAGTGTTGGTCAAATCTCGACAGCTATATTGGACAAAGCTGGTTATGAAATGCAAAAGGAGATTAAAAATGCTCATCGGCGTGGAAATGTCATCTTCACATCACCCCACAAGCTGCAGTGTAAAGAGGTGTATCACACTTGTTGCCCTGC